>BQNB010038844.1:0-48474 GCA_026074375.1 Tanacetum coccineum | reverse complement strand
TTATTTAAAGAAGAAAAAGAAGAAAATAAAGAGGAGGGTTAAAACTGCCAATTTGCCAAAGAAATACCCCAAGGGCCATAACTAACAAGGACTCACTCTGTCTCTCTCAAACAAAGTTTTCCCGCCATGACCAAAACCCAAACCTGTTTACCTTTTCCTTCTCCCCATAACACTCAACCTCACACCAATACACCATGGATCAAACCTTACCCTCACCTCCACTAAAACCCTAGTCCTATTTGGCAATCCCACTCTTTTCAAGGCCAATCCAACGTTGGTGATGAATTCTAAAGAAGCACAAAGAGGATTAATGGTCAAGATTGGTTTCTGTCTTGCTCTCACACAACAAGCACAAAGGTTTGAAGACTCAGCTATAAAAGAAAGAAGAAAATGAGTATCTAGGAGTTAGTTTTTTTTATCTAGTGTAATCTTAAATAATGTCCCGTTTTTAAATTATGATCTTAGCTAAAGTTTAATTTTCAGTTTAAGTATCTTTTTACTCGTTTTCAATCTCATTCTCAGTTGTAAGCTTCCAAAAACTTAATGAAAGTTCAAGTGTTTTTTTTTTGTGTTCAACAATCACTGTGCCATCCTTTACATGCTTGGCTTGAGCTTATTGGTTGATAAGCCATTCTTGGATGGGTTTAAGAAAGTTATTGGGTGACAGACAAGCTCTTAAGAGCTTCTGAAAACTCTCTGCTTAATCAATAGGACCAAGGTTATCTCATTAGTCTCTATTTATTTTCAAGTTACTGTTGAATAACTTATAATTGCTTATTAGTGATTAATATCTGCTTATTGTGCCTAGTATCAGCTTAATATGTCCTAAATTTGCATTCTAGATCATTAAGATTAGCTAAATTTAGGTTTTAAGATAATTCAACCCACATTAGTTAAAACTGCCAATTAGCTTAATCTCTAAATAAGTGCTTATTGATCTTTGCTTTTAGCTTATTTACCTTTCATTATCATAAGGCACATTCTGTTTTTAGTTTTCCTAATTTAATTTGGTCTAAACTAGTGTAAAAATTAGAAATCTAGTTCCTAAAGGGGTGTTTGGGTTAAGCCCAGAATGGGTTAAAACAGGGATGTCATGGGTTCAGGTTACATGGGTAGATTCAGCTTAAGTATTTAAGCTTGTTTGAGTCTGTTTTACCAAAGTTTTTAGTCAAATCCTGTTTTTTAAGTTTATACAATTGTCCTTTTGAAACTGTGGTGTAAAAAAAAGGGCCACAATAAGCTCTTGTGAACTTGAGTTTTAGTTCAAAAAGAGTGTCAAATGTGTGTTAAAACAAGCTCATAAAAACAACTTTGTGTCACTTGACTTTGTTGAGTCAAAGCTGTCAAAATAAAGTTAAGTGTTAACTTTTTAAGCTAAAAGCCCCTTTTTCATTTTCTAAAAATCAGCATGTTTTTATTATTTTTAGAAGCCTAGATTTTGAGCATAAGCTCACCTTAAGCCCTTTTTCAACTGTTTTCATTTGGTTTTTCATTTTAAGCTTATTTGACAGCTTAAAATAAGCTGTCAAATAAGCACTTGTCCTTGGCTTGTTTTACCCTGGTGCAAAGGGGTGAATTTTAAGCCCCCTTTTCTAGCTTTTTAGAGAACTTAAACCCTAGTTTTTGGCTTATCTTAAGAGCCCATAAGCTCTTAGACAAGCCTGCTTAATTTCAGTCCTTAAAAGCCCTTTTAGATAAGCTTATTTTTGATCCAAGAGTGAGACCCTAGCTCAATTTATACACCAACAGTACTAACTCTTTAGTTAGTACTGTTGTGGGTATTAAGCTATCCCTTTGGCTTATTGAGCTTATCCTAAGTTGCTTATTCTTGTTCTTAGCTTATTTTGATAGTGTTTAGTTGTTGTGCTTATTTGCCCTTTGCATTGCTTATTTGAGTGCCAACAGTAGTAGCCTTTTAGCTATTTTAAGCCTAGTTTAGTTTCTGTCATATAAGCCCTTTTTAAGCTTATTTAGTTTTAGATTTTAGTTTTCCAGTGCTTATTTAGGTTAAGTTAGTCAACTCCTTTAGCTTATTTGTCCAAGTGTTAGCTTGTTAGTTTAAATGTCCAAAGAACTTAGCTCTTTAAGCCCCTTAAGCTCACCTTTAGACTTTCTGTCAATATAAGCTCTTTAAGCTTATTTTAGTTTTAACCCTTTAAGTGCTTATTTAGGCTAGCTTAGGAATTCTTTCAGCTTATTTTTCCAAGTCCTAGCTTATTTGTCCCAAAGTATCCCAAGACTTAGCATTTTTTTTAGCTTTTAAGCCCTCTTTAGCAAACTGTCATTTTATAAGCTAAATTTCAGCTTATTTACAGCTTTTTAGAAAAAGTCGTAGTTGACAAAGTTGTTAAGCCCCACGAGCTTAACAACTTTGCTTTTTGAAGTTTTCGAAAAAAAAAGAGGGAAAGACAAGGGAACCGGGTGAGCAAGACTCGAACCCGGTACCCCTCGATACAGTCCCCCTTTATAACACACACCATACCGCTGCGCCCTTGGGTCTTTTTCGTTAAAGACTCAAGGGCTTTAATATTTATACACGTTTTGTGCTTTTAAGCCATTAAGCTGTGTACAGCTTATTGAGGGCTTATTTATAAGCCAACTTTGTGTTTTTTTATTTTTCGTAGGATTTTTATAGTGTAAAGTATTTTTAGAAAAAATTTCAGAATTTTTCGAAATCATTTAATATTTTTTATAATTTAATTTAGTTAAAAGTTTTAAAAATTCATAAAAAATACAAAAATTATCAAAAAAATATTTTTCTTTTTTAGAAAATTTTATTTTGTCATATAGTTTGTAGGAAAAATATAAAACTTTTCGTAGGGTCATTTTTACAACTTTTCATTTTTTAAAGAACGGTCCGGGTGCGGGATTTTGTCTTGACTCGTTTTTGGGTCAAACGAACTCCGTTTTCGGTCTAGTCTTTTTCATTCTTCGTTATTTGTTCCCTAGAGTAGTTTAGAAGCAAAAATTTCTTCGTAGGGTTAATTTTAAAGATTTTAGGTTTTCCCCCTTTGTTCGGGATTCGTGCTCTCGTTTTCTAGTTTAATTTCATAATTTTTAGGTTTTTCTTAAACGTTTTTGTTTGTTATTGTTTAATTTAACTTTCCTCACTCTCAAATCATTTTTCTCCTTCAAACTCAAATCTTCGACTGTATCGATTCTCCAGTCCAGCCTCGTTGGGGATAAACGACCCGGGAACATTCTATACTACTTCTCGGTTTTATTGATTCTGCTTTTAGACTATTCTTACTATATATATTTTATATTTTATTATATATTATATATATTTTAAGGTGTAGTTTGGACGGATCAATTTTTGGCGCCGCTGCCGGGGTACTCGGCTCGACTCGTTTACACCCCTGTATACAAATGTCAACTAATAAATAGATTATACGATGAGAAATGCTAAAGTCACATAACCTTTTTTTCTTCTTCTAAATGAGTGCATCATTTGCCGGTTAAAAAGATGATAGTTATTAAACATGAATCTAAATATTACATGCCACATCTATCTATAACCTATATAAAAAAAGGTTTTTGAAACCTTGATCTTGAGGAAAAAAAAGAAGAAAACGACACCTGTATACTCATTTTATAATCAACTGTTTAGAAGCTTTCTCATCTTTGAGCATTTAATGTGTAAAAAAAATCCCTATCAAAACATTCTGCCTAAAGAAACACACGATCAAAAACGAAAACAAACCAAAACCAATCAAAATCATAAACGACTATGATTAACATCGATCCAAACGACTATGATCTTCAAACACAAACCATAAATCAAAATCACAATTCCTATGAATTGATCTTCATGAACAACACAAAAACCCCCAAAATATTTGAAAAACCTTAACCTAATTTTTGTTCTTCTCATTAAACGAAGTAAAGGATCGGTCAAAAACTACACTCGGTCAGAATAATTTAAATTTCCCAATTTCATAATCAATTATTGATTCAGGTTTTATAATTTATAATTATTTTTGCGCATTGATTAAGAATTACATTGTTTAATTACTAAACACTATTTTTTTAGTTTTTTATTAATGTTTGTTGCATAATTTTATTTGTAGATTTGATTTCATCATAATAATCGTGGAGGGGGCCATGGTATGTGGTAGATTTTATTTGATAAAAAAAGTAATGTTTTTTTAATGATTATATATATATATGTAATACATATAAATATATATGTAATATATATATATATATATATATATATATATATATATATATATAGTATATTTAATATATATATATATAAACCACATTCAACATACCAGATTCCATATAATATAATTAAATATATAGATATTATATATAATATATATATATATATATATATATAAATATATAATATATATATTATATATATAAATATATATATATATATATATATATATGATCTGGTATGTTGAATGTGATATATATATATATATATATATATATATATATATATATATATATATATAATATATATATATAAAAAATATATATATAATATTATAAATGATATAGAGGAATGTTAAAATAAAAGACAAATAATTCGTGAGAAGGAAAAAATAAAACATTTTTTAAAAAAGTTCTCGAAAATTCCAAAAAAATTTCATTAAATCAGGTATGTTGGTGCATAAAACTTTTGTAAATGAAGTTTTTCTAATTTTGAGTTTTTATACGTTTTTCTAATGCGCAAAAAAGAAAATTTTATGTCGCAAAAAATTTGCGGCACCAAAAATTTCGGACTTGTTATAGTATGATGCGCAATAAAATTTTGATGTAAACAAAAAGTCAATAGAAGTTGGGTACAAAAACGAATTTTTGATGCACAAAAAACCGATTTAATGCACAAACGTTTTTTTTATTAAATTTTTTTCGGCAAAATTATCCACTTTTAGAAACACTTCCTTTACAACTTTTTCATGCACCAACACACACGATCTTGTGAAATTTTTTCAGAATTTTTTGAGAACTTTTTAAAAAAAATAAATCTTTTTATCCTTCTCACGAATATTTGTCTTTTTATTTGATCTTTATCCTATATATATATATATATATATATATATACATATATATGAATCTGGTATGTTGAATGTGGAGGCATAGATGGATTGGTCAGTATGGAGCTTTTTTGTTGTATAATATTGTTGGAACATCGTTTTATAAAATGAATTGCATCAAAATGTATGTATTAAGCATGCGAGCATTGCTTAGGTTGCGTTTAGTTGGAAAATATTTTTCATCATTTTCTATTTCCTGTTTTGTAGGAAAAAGGAAGAGGTTTTCATCTCCACAAACAATTAAAAATTTGGAAAACGCGTTTAGTTAAAGAAACATGTGTTTGTGTTTTCCATTTTACAAAACTAGAATACATGTTCAAGTGTTGTTGTTTATGTCTCAATTCTCTATTTACTTTTGTAATATTATAGAAACACAAAAATAGTGGCGGCAAAACGGGCGGGTCGGGCGGGCGAGGGCATCATGCAAAACGGGTACGGGCCAAAACGGACACGGGCTAAAATGGGTACTAATAGGATAAATGGGCTACTGGGTGAATCTTATCCATTTAATGGTTTTTTAAAGTTTTCGTTCGTTTTTTCCATTTTCGTTCGTTTTTTTATGTTTTCGTTCGTTTTGTTACGTTTTCGTCAGTATTTTAACGTTTTCGTCTGCTTTTTTACTTTTTCGTCCTTTTATTACGATTTCGTCTGTTTTTTACGATTTCGTCTGTTTTTTTTACGTTTTCATCCCTTTTTTTACGATTGAGTTCGTTTTTTTACGATTTCGTCCTTTTTACGTTTTCGTCCATTTTTTTTACGTTTCGTCAGTTTTTTTACGATTTTGTTAGTTTTTTTTACGATTTCGTCTGTTTTTTACGATTTTGTCCGTTTTTTTACGTTTTCGTCCGTTTTTTACGATTTCGTCCGTTTTTATGTTTTTGCGCGTTTTTTTTACGATTTCGTCTGTTTTTTACGTTTCGCGGTCGGTTTTTTACGTTTTCGTCCATTTTTTTACATTTCCGTGCGTTTTTAACGTTTTCGTCTGTAATTTTACGTTTTCGTCAGTAAAAAAAGGACGAAATCATTAAAAAAAACAGACGAAATCGTAAAAAAATGGACGAAATCGTAAAAAAAGAACGAAATCGTAAAAAAAAAGACAAAAACGGACGAAATCGTAAAAAAACGGACGAAAAGGTAAAAAACGGACGAAAACGTAAAAAAAAAACAGACAAATAGTAAAAAACGACGAAATCGTAAAAAAAGGAAAAAAAAAAAACAAAAAAACAAGTCGTAAAAAAGAACGAAAACGTAAAAAAACTGTCGAAATCATAAAACAACGGACGAAAACGTTAAAAAACGGACGAAATTGTAAAAAAAGACAAAATCGTAGAAAAAGCAGACCAAATCGAAAAAAAATGAACGAAAACGTAAAAAATGACGAAATCGTAAAAAAACGGCCGAAATAGCAAAAAAACGGACGAAATCGCCAAAAACAAACGAAATCGTAAAAAAACGCATGAAAACGTAAAAAATGGACGAAAACGTATAAAAACTGTCGAAATCGTAAAAAACGTCTGTAAGTGTACATAAACATCAAAAAACTTATAAAAACGTAGGAAATAGGAGAAAATAGATATGAGTGTCATAAAAGAAAAACGGGGAAAACAAAATAAAATTGTTTTCTAGTTTTGTGTATAAAAGGAGAAAATATGAATTTTGTGTTTTGTAGAGAATTTTGTTGGAAAACAAAGAAATGAACGCGATATCTGTTTTCCTTGTTTTCCACAAAACATTTTGACTGTACTCATTGGCCTTGATGGAGAGAGTAATATGCTAGTAAGTTTACTAACAAATACTCTTCATAAGAGGTAGAAATTATGACCCGCGATGCCGACTAATGGGTCAAATTGGTGGTGTGTTATCTCATATGAGTCAGGCGAAAACTTTTAGCCAAAACGTGACCAGGTTAAAACTTTAAACCGACCTAAAGTCTATTATTCGCGCCCAAAGTCCAAATTGTATAGGGATCCTTCTTCGTTTACCTATTTTCTTTCTTTTTTTTTGCGTCCAAATTCCAATCTGTATGTGAAAATGATTATCTCACTTGTCCAAATTTACGTAATAACAAAACTGCAACAATTCTTTTATTAATTAGAACAATAGTTGTGAAATGGAACTTTTTAGACATCCTAAGGATTGAAACTTCTCATTTGCTCTCCTCTCTGGCACATAGATAATGGGTCAAAATTGCCATTCGTAAATATACAGGCCTAATTCACAACAGTAGGAACGTACTTCTGCAGGCTAACGAAAGGAAGTGTGTCTAATTATGAGAGAAATAAGGTATTTATTCAGTTTTCATGTTACTTTTACTCCGAGATCCTATGCCACTATTGGTTAGGGTTGAATGATGCATAATGCATTGCCTTTATTCCTACTTTTGTATCAATATTTAATGAATTCATTTGTTCTTTCTTTGTGCAGGTCAAGGAAGGCCAATGCTTAATTCCCATTCAATCTTCATCTCGATATTCAGGTTCCCACTCTAATTCTAATTCCATAGTTATAAATAATAATGAAGTAACATCGTTGTTTTGTTGAATTGTTTTCATAGAGTTATGATTCAGAATTTTTAATGATTTATCCGGAGTAACACTGAATGGGAGATACCAGGCAAGTGAATTTAGATAAAACTTGAAAAGTCACCCAAAATGTTTTATATTAAAAGGATTAAATCACTAAAAAGTATTTATCTCAGATGAAAAAGATAGTACTTTATGTGTTGCTTTTTGCAGTTTTTCCAAGTTTCAATAATCATTTTGCTTGTTTTGTTGTGTGCTTGCTTTTTGCAGGACAAGTTCCATGAAACTCCGTCCTCGGTCTTGATAAATTGCAAATATATATGTACTTTTATGTTTTCTTCCGCGGTTTTGTTTGGTTGAATCTGCTACTTCTGATGCTGTTAACCAAATGGTATGATAATGATATCTTATTTTCACGTAAATGAACTCAAAATTACTAGTAATTTACTCTCGAGAACTGGTCAACAATATTTTTTATTTCATTGTAGCAGATGCTGCAACTACTGCTAAAAGATTCTCAAGATAAGAAATGTGTATGTGCAGAAGTTGAGAAAACGTTTAAGACAATGGTGTTCTGACAAGAACAAGAAAGTGCCAAGACACTTAAAATCGAGACACTGTCACATGACTCGAACCAGCAAACCATAGCTCGAACCATGATCAATCGTACATAGTCTAATCTTGTCCATCATCTACTAACTACAATCATTAGTAGTCCTATAGACCAATTAATGAATTAATATTGTTCTTTCCTGGTTTTGTTGATGAACGACTTGTGGGTATGAGGAATGACTCCACCACCAACATTGGTTCCTTTGATCAGGGTGTCGAGTTCCTCATCACCACGAATAGCAAGCTGTAAGTGACGTGGGGTGATACGCTTCACTTTGAGATCTTTGCTCGCGTTTCCAGCTAACTCAATAACCTCTGCGGTTAAGTACTCCAAGATGGCTGCTGAGTAGACAGTAGCTGTGGCTCCAACCTTACCGCTTGATGTTGTTCTTTCTTTTAGTAAACGATGGATATGACCAACTGGAGACTGCACGATGTTTTCGGAAAGGTGATGGAGGCCCAAGTATTAAAGAATGGGCTGACTTGTTTTTAGAAGCCCAAGATCGTATGAAGAAAAGGGCTTTAGTAAAACAGCCATAACTTTTGATCCGTAAGTCCGTTTCTGGCCCGTAACCACTCAAGTCGAAGAGAAAAACGAGGCGGACGCCATGGCAACCACCTGTAAGCTAGTTAAGGATTTTTCAAAGCTTAAAACCCTCGTTTACTATGAGTTATTTACATTTTTTTGTTTTTTTGATTTTTTGTTGGACTTGTTTTTGTTCTAGCTCACGACCCATCTGTCTTTTTAGGCCCGTTTCAGTTTTGTGAGCCTATTTAAATAATCTGCTGTAACACTAACCAGGGAGTTATCAGTTTTAATAAAAGTAAATCATTGGCCGCTGTTTGCTAAGAAATTTTACCCTAATAATCGGTATTTAATCGAATCAACGATTGTTGGAAGAATTGTTTCTGGTATTCGTAGAATCAACAGATCTAATTATTTATCTCTTTATTTGCACTACATCAAAAGGTATAAGAAAAAATACTTGATGCAATTATTACAAGATCAATGAACACTTTAAGAGTAACTTTGATGATACATAGATATCAGACCATCTGACCATATTTTCTTGCAAACAGACCCCTATTTTTACACCAAAACAGGAAATAGTTATAGAAGACCAGAATTAGAGGGGGGGTCTGTTTGATGTGTTTAAACCGGTAGCTATTTATACAATCTTTTAATTTGCTTATTAAGTTATATCAAAGTCTTAAATCTACACAAAAACCGTTTAATCGCGAATTAAATGTCAATCAGAGTCTGTACAAACAGAACAACATATACAAACTCTACATACACAGACAACAAAGTCACATGAGGAACTATATTAAAACTAAACATCCATTGATCAACAGTACTCAATATTCTATTCTATGTAGCAACACATCTATATCAACAGCTTATATCCATTTGCTTCACAAGGTAAAAGTGTGTGACACACATGGAATTATAAGGGTTCAGGCCAAAGATGCTATTTCGATTGCTCAATGTGTCTTAAAGATGATATGCAAATAAGCAGATTGTGAAATATGAATCTTTTGGTTAATTGTTATGTTATTTTTTTATGATTTTAAGTGATATAATGTAGTTTTTTTTAATCTTTTAGGAGGTTAGAGAGATGAAAAAGAATATTGGCCTGATTTGTTATTACAAATGTCGCCTGCATTGTTGAAAGATTGATTGCCTGAAGCTAGAGAGGCGCCTCGAGGTATGATTCACAAGGCGGTTGTGGAAAAGGAAGAAGAGGAGAAGCAGCAAGAGATGTGGACAAGCGATATACAAGCATAATTTGCACAATTTGTTCATTTTAAGGCCATTTTTGGTATAAAAAGGATATGTGATTTTTCACATATCAATTGTCGTTGCGATTCATAAGTTGGTTTGATAGCTCGTGTCCGTCGAGATACCTAACTCTTGTGTTAGTATTCCTTGTTGGTATTATGATAGAACTGGTGTTCTATGTCCTCCGTTCAACGTTTCGATTTGCTTCTTTTGTCAAGAGTAAGGGTGCTCTTGATTTTTGTTCTTTGATCATTTTTATGAGTGAGTCTCTACGATTTAGTCGGTTCTTGATGTTTCTTCTTGAGTTTCGTTGGTACGTGTTCGTTTTCAAATGATATTTTGGTGTTGAAGTTCTTAAGGTGTTTGAAGTCCCTTTTCGAGATAATAATGTCTTTTGTTTTGAGTCACGCGTTTCTGTTAGTAACACACTATGGAAAACCTTTTTGAAATAATAATAATGTTGAAGTGATTTTTGTATTTAATGAGATATTTGTTAAGTGTCTAAAACTTTTTTTTTAATTGAATTATACAAATAATATGCAACACATTTCTTTTAATAACCATCTCTTGATTTTTGTAATGTAGACAATTTCTATTTAAGTTTTTAAAATTTATTATTTTTATAAATTAATATTAATAATTTACATTATTAAATAATATGATTCTACTGTTTAAAAATGACTGATTGATATAAGTTAGGGAAGATTAATTCCCGCGGGTGAAAAATCAATTTTTTGTACAAGGTTCATATTCTTTTATTTATAGGTCGTGATACGTGGTGTTATTCAATAGGTGTCTCTTGCGTCGATGGTACGTTTGTTGTGTCGATGGTTTGTTTTTCTTATCAATACATACATTCGGTTTGATTTTCTTTTGAGTTTTTGTGATTTTTGAATTCTTACCAAAATTGGTACATGTAAAGTCTTGGTATTTGTTCATAGTTGGTTCGATATTCGTGCATTACCCTATTTGATTTATCGTGGTCCTTCGAATTCGTTTGATGTTCGTGATTATGTGATCTTAGAGTTGATGTTAGTTCACATCTTCTGAGTTGTGCCTATGTGATTGAGGTAGTGAAACGGATGAGTTAAGTTGTTAGAGTTAGAAGGTTCTCATTTCACTATAGATCTAGTACCGTTGGTTATGAGAAGGTTGATATAGTCGTATGAGAGAATTGGTTATGAGGTATAAGGCTGAGAAAGTATGCCATGAGGAGATGGTTAAAATGCCTTTGGTGGATTTGAAGGTGCTTGAGGTTCGTGGGGAAAAAAACTAATGTGAATGCGAGGTCTCGTAGGAGTACCAAAGTAGATGAGTCGAAATTATGTGATATACCTGTAGTATGTGGTTCCCAAAGTGTTTTTAATGATGTAATAGGTTTACCCCTCGTCAGAGAAGTAGAATTTCGTATAGTGTTAGACAAGCGGGCTGACACGATTGCGAAGGGCCGTGTCGTTTGGCTCCTACGGAGATGAAAGAGTTGTTGGAATAATTGCAAGAGCTGCAAGGTAAAGGTTTTATTTGACCTAATTATTCGCTATGAGGAAGCACATGTATTGTTTGTCAATACGTAGGATGGGTCGTTTAGGACGTGCACAGATTATCGCGAGTTGAGTAAGATAGATCTTTATTCGGGCTGTCACCAAATGAGGGTGCACGAAGATGAGATTCCAAAGACTGCTTTTAGGATGCGTTATGTACGCTATGAGTTTACGGCTATGCCTTTTTGGGTTGACCAATGCACCAGCGATTTTCATGGACATAATGAATCGGGTGTGCTAGCCGTATTTAGGCAAGTTGCCATCATGTTTAACAATGACATTTAGGTCTACATGAAGTCTAAGAAGGTGATGACGTACATATTGATGATGAATTTAGATGCTGCTGAGAAAGAGAAGTTGTCCATGTGAAGCCCAACTAGGTAATGCGGCAGAGTAAAGAGGTCAGCTTTTTGAAAGTTGTAGGACAAATATAGTTAGGAGCCGATCTTGCTTCCGGAAGGATCAGACAATTTCGTAGTGATGCGTGGAGCAAGGGTTAGGATGCTTGCTTAGACGAAGAGAGAAGGTGATTGCTTATACGACGCGACAACTGGAGATTCATGTGAAGAATGACACGACTCACGTTATGGACTTAGGCGTGATGGTTTTGCTCTAAAATGATAGAGGCATTATGTGTACAAGACGAAGAGTGTGATCTATACGGATCATAAAAGTCTCCAACACATTTTCAATCAGAAGGATTGAACCTGAGGGCAGATACGATGGATGGTGGAGTTATTTAGGGGTTGTTATTGCGAGACCAAGTACCATCTGGGAAAGGGCAAACGTAGTTGATAATGCATGGAGTAAGAAAGGAGGAGTGAAGCCAAGACGAGTTTGAGATATATGTATGACGATCCAAGCTGAGATTAGAAAGGAGATGTGAGATGTTAAGTGGTATAGGTTGAGACGTCCAAAGCAGAGAACACTGTCAACAGAGATGTTGCGTGGCTTGGACTAACAAATAGAGAAAAGAGATGGTGGTGGGTTATAATTTTTGGATAGAATTTGGATTCTTATGGTAGGTGATGTAAGGACTTTGATTGTGGAGGAGGCGCATGCGACAAAGTATTTTGTTCGTCCTGGAGTAAGTAAGATGTAATATGATCTTAGGTATACGAATTGGTGGCCGAGTATGAGGAAGGATATAGCTGGTGGTGTTAGTAAGTATTAGCGTGATTAGAAAGTAGCAGTATATGAACATCAAGGTCTGCAGGTTGTTACTACAACCTGAGATACCCAATTAGAAAGTGGAATAAAGTAAAGATTAACTTGGATAAGTAAATCTAAGTTTATCAAGATCGATAGAAGTGGATGCGATGCGAGATTTGGGTGATAGTCGATAGATGATAAATTATCCCATTTTTCTAGCCAATACGAAAAGAATATAAGAGGAGTTTAGTTGGAAAGGTTGTATGTAGATGGAGACAGTTGCAAGACATGGATTTTGCACATGTCGATGCATTCATGATATGATGAATGTATATTGAGGGTTTTGGAAAAGGGATTGTAGACGTCGTTAGGATCACGAGTAGATATGCGTACTTGCCTACATCGATAGACTGATGGTCCGAGTGAGCTTACTTTTCGGAGTTGGAAAATATAGCTTAGAGCTTGTGTGAGAAATTTGGTGGTAGTTGGGATACTCACTTTCTGTGAGGTGAGTTTTCCTACAAAGATAGTTATCATTCGAGTATTCGACGAGTTTTCATTAGAGGTATTGTATGGAAGAAGAGGTAGTCGCCCAGTTTTGTAGGCTGAGATTGAAGAAAGTAAGATGATTGGACTTGAGTTGGAACAAGAGACGACTAAGGTAGTCATGATTAAGGAAAGGCTTAAGAAAGCCAAAGATCGTCAAGAGGGTGAGTTGATAGTAGAAATGAAACTTTTAGGGTTTAGTGTTGGTGATCATGTTATGATGAAAGTCTCACCTTGGAAAGGTGTAGTATGTTTTGGTAAGAAAGGTGAGTTAGCACCTAGGTATATAGGACCATTTGAGATTCTTGAAAGGATTGGCCCTGTAGCTTATCGGTTAAGATTGCCCGATGAGCTGAGTATCGGGAGTTATTTGAGTGGTGTTAAAATTTTGAGTAAACCTGAAATCGCGTTGAATATTGTTTTTAAAGACGTTGAGCTTGTATAAACTCATATCTTAATTTCAAAACAGTTCTTGTTTGATGAGTTGCGGGATTAAGATATGAATCACGTTGTTACACAACTTAAGGTTTTTGAGGAAGTTCCTCAAGGACGGGCGAGGCTTATGTAGTTGTGTAGAATACTAAGTAATCTTTGATATTATACAAGAACTAGAGAGAGAAGTGGGTTGGAAAGTTTCTAGAGAGAGAAAGTAACATGGAATGGATGATATATTATTATGTGTGTGAAATAAGAAATGAAACAACCAAACCAAACACAACCACCTCTCCCAAAGGCATGGAGAGGTGTATATATAATCCTATGATGGCCAGACATGGGCACCTTAACGGGCTTTAATGGGCCTTAGGGCAGACTTCCTTAATACGGCCTAATCATATACAAAACTACGGGCTAAGACTATTACAACTTGGAAGTGACCGATACTTTTATAGTTTCCAACAATCTCCCCTAAGCGTGAGGTCAATCTTATTTTACCAAAATTTAAAACCTGCATAATTTGTACTATATCTTTAGTCCTTTCAGCTCGTTAACTTGACTTTCTCTTGTGAATATGTTGTGTAATCTTTGACTTTAGGCTCAACTTGTTCCTTTATCTTTACTTGTAAGTGGAGATGTGATCTTGAGCACTGTGAGATCATCAACCAAGCATAATCTCATTTCGCCATCTTGTGACTTTGTCATCTGTGATCTTGTGACTTCTGGACCGACATGCTTATACCATTCTTGATTTGTTGACTTGGAAAGCTTTAATGTTGCATCTTTCTTGAAATTCTTTAACTTTAACACTTCGTCACTTCGAGAAAGACGTTCGGTATCAGAGTAGCGAAAGTCTTGAAACATGTACTTGAGCTTTCATGATGTCTTTATGTTTTGTCGGTCGGGTATGAGCATGTGGTTATGAATCTTGTGAGCCAGCTGGAATCAGGTACCTTCACCACCATCTTTAAGTATCCTGCATTAAAACATATTTGCAATAAACGCGGGAGGGACGAATATGGGGGGGGGGGGGGGGGGGGGGGGGGGGTGGGGGGGGACTTTGTCATTCGCCCATGTTTAGTTGGAGTAACCTTCGAATTCGTGAGGATCGACCGGTGATCAAGTAGATTCAATTTAAGAAGAATCTCCTTGACAGGATTTCCAGCTGAAGTATAGAATCTTTCTAACACATTTGTATTAGATTCATCAAACTCAGCATGTTCTCATTACCGGAACGTCTCAAAGCAGACAACACGATAAGAGTGAACCAGTGAGTTACTGTCTCACCGATTGAAATAGAAAAATCAATTTGAAACTCAATCGATGTGTCACTTGCTAAAGTGGTTTTGTGACACATCTGAGAGTGTTGATCATTTCAAAATTCATCATCAATCGTTAAATTCATAACTTGGAACAAAGTTTGACCTCTTTATAGATTGCACCATGGGTTCTTTCCACGTTGTCACAAGTTGATTTGTTTAGAATCACACAAGTCACCTCACATGAACTTGTTTGATTTGGCGCAAGCAGGATTTCCATCTTTTGTGAATTATTAAGTATTACTCAGATGTTTGGCAAATCACACGGATTATGCGTAGGCTCTTATATTTTCTTGTATTATATTAATGTGTGGAGATATCAAGCATAATTTTGACATGTGTTCTATGAGATTTATGGATGATCTGCTCTAGATCATAGTGATTTTTGATTTAGTGATCGGAGGCATGGAGCAAGACTGCACCTTTTTAATACCAGAAAATAACTCAGAGTTAGAAAGGTGATAGAATGTGTGTAATCTCCTTGTGAGAAATGAAAACAGGGAGTCAGTTGGTAGACCTTGAGTGGCTGGGGAGGGTTGAGCTTAGCGTCACTGGGTCCATGACTGTCTTCAATGTCGGACAACAACTTCGTGTTTCCGACAGATTATGTATTGACCTGGTTTCTGCCTAAGTGTATGGAGGGCTTCTTTCTTTTCACCCTTTATCTTTATATATCTTTTTTATTCTTCAACCCCTTCAATGCTTACCGAGACTTCATAACTAATACCTTGTTGGGTCTTGTTCAAGTGTTAGCTCAATATCAGTCGGCATTATTACCGATTCTCACTTTTTTCCTGTTGTATATTCCTAAGGACCTTATCACTAACTAGTGGATATCCCTGGGTAGATCCCTCCAGTTCTGGCTGGATCATAGGATTTGAATACCTAAGCCTAACCGCCTTATAACTTCTTAAATTTAAGTACATGGTCGGTCTTTTGGGTATTTCATCACAATCCTTCTAAAAACATTGAAAATTCTCAATCAAAGGTCTTGATATAAATATCAAAACTCAGATTTACACTTTGTAGAGTTTTTCATCATCACTAAAAGCTCCCCTTACAGGTGATTGTATTCGTAGTACATGATAAGTGTGGAGTGATTGAATCCATATATATTATGATCAGTCTTTCAATACAGTTAGATCCAGTTAGTTTAAATCACATTTTTTCCCCTATCCAAAATGTTAATCCTTTGATATTTTGGATATCAATTGATTAAACGTCCGGGGAAAAAATGTTACAAAATAACTTATAAGGAACATTTTAATGCTCTCCCTTAATAATTGAGGGTATTTAAGACAGTGCTGAGTACAATAATTTGAAAATTTTGAATTTACTAAGAAATTCTTGAAAATTTTGTACTCGAGCACTCCTTATTATCACCATAAGTCTTTTACTACTTATGTACATATTCACATGTTTATTATATACGAAGATTTTACTTGAATGATGAGAACAATCTATGATGTATCTTATGTGTCTTTGTAGCAGCCGTAGGTCTCCTTCGTACAATCTCCCACCAACGTACATTTCTAAACTCCTCATTAACCTTCTTTCTATCAAGAAGTTGTCAATCTGATCTTTCTCTATCCAAGCACTCTCCGGCATTGCTTCAACTTTCTTTCCAAGTTATGAAAGTCTTTGCTTCAGACTTCGAGTATGAAACATATTCAGATACATATGTAACTTGAGCTTGTATGGTTGGTGATGTCGGTGTTGATGTTGTCTTAGCTTCCCCCTAAACCAGCAATCCTTTCTTGAGTAGATTCAGAACTTTCTTGCAAGCCACATCAAGCAGTCTTGATGTATAAAGCCCAAATATCCAAAGTACACAATTAACCCTTTTAAGAATTTGATACCGCAACACCAAAGTCAATTAAATCCCAGATGAGCGCATTTCTCTCTTCAGGATAGTTATGATTTAAATGTAACAACAAAAGTCAAACTAAGTCACGGATGTAGGACAATTAAAATCCCTATGTGTACCTCTTTTATCAAATATTTCTACTCAATTTAAAAATAAGCTTAGAGATTGACCGGTCGGGTAAAACATTAATTGAATCAGACAGAACTCTTCTCACGTTTTAAACAATTATACTCCCAAACTTCCACCTAGGACTCAAATGATGCATAATGACTAATGATGAGATGTCTCTTCACCATGTGATAGAAATAGTGCTCCGACAAAAGATTCAAAAAAAGACCTAATGAAAATTAAAGGAGTAACCTTCAAAGGACAAAAAGATGCTAACCTCAAAAGAAGGTCAAGGGACACTTTCAAGATATTAATCTACTCTTTTCCCATTTGACTGGTGTAGATACCCAAGATATCAAGCAAAACTTTGTACGCACACATACTCGAGATCGTGTTTTAAGAATATATAAGCTTAGATCTATCACGTGAGAATCAACTTCAAGGTATTTAAAACTATGTAATTATATCCAAACATTCCTAAGTCTTTTTAATACTTATGAAGTGTTGGCAATATTAGTCGTATGTAGTTTTAAAACCTAAGTTCACTAAGTCTTAAATTGAAAATAAGTCCCTAAAGTTTGAAATAAATGACATCTAAAGCTCATGTAGTTAACATCCATTAAATTCCCTTGTAAATTAATAATCGTCCGTTATTAAAAAACTTTATCTTTTTTTTAGTGACTTATTTTGAAAGGCCGTTTTAAAAGTTTTTTTAAGGGTTTTTTTTTGTTTTTTTTTTTTTTTGTTTTATTTTTTTTATTTTCTTATGCGCACCTTCTCCCCTCAAACAGTGTCCCGTTTTTCTAATTTTTAAAGAGCTGGTAGACATAGTTGAGTGTTGATTTAGCTATAAAATATTTTGTGAGATTTCTAAAGAGGATCTGATTCATTTTGTAAGACAATTTTTACCAATAAATAATAATTTCTCTTATTTTGAACATAAGTCATTGACACGTACACATGTATGGTATAGGAAGCACGGGTTAATTTTTTTTCTTATATCTTGTGTTGCAAAGTAAACACAAAGCCTTTGCATGGTCATAAGTAGACCATGTTCCGAGTAATAAATTCCCGTTGAGAGGTCAGGTTTTCTTTTTTATATATTGCCTCTTATGATGATGATCGGTTGCTATCGGAAATAATAGCAAGCAATTTGGCATGTTCTGTGAAAAATTTGGAACTTTGCTTTTAAACTCATTTACTGCTCGTTATCATTATTGAATGACATTTCTAAGACCGTAAATGTTATTGATTTTCAGAAGACATGCCATTATTACTTCTTTTTATATTTTTCTCATTTTTTAATTTTTTCTTTGGTTTTAAATATTTTATATTTTTGTATTTTGATTTTATAAAAGTTTTCTGAAAAATAAAAAATCTTTTTGGTTTTTATGGTTTTAAAATATATACATATTATACAGATATGTGAATAGTACCTTCTATTCTCAACTTCCATCTGCCCAATTGTTTCTAGAGTCTCCGGCGTAAAACTTCGTATTCCTGCTTGTTGAACAGAAATTCAATTCTTTCGGCCAAAGAGCTTTAGATGAAGATGTATGCCAGTGATCTCAGTATTGAAATGTAAGGTTCGATCACCCCAGTTCTCAACATGTCCCTTGATAAAGTTAAATCTGATGTCTATATGCTTGGATATAGAGATGTTCGAACGTTTTCATGCAGCATAAGGCATAGCGCTTTTGTTTCACAGTACATTTGAATTCTATTGAATCAAAAGCCGATAGTCGGTATGCTGTATCTCATCCATAGGATTTGAGCACAACAGCCGGACAAAGCAATATATTCAGCTTCCGTACTGAATATCACAACGCTTTTCTGCCTTTTAGACGACCAGCTAACTTTTTACCGGGACACACATGCATATAGCAAATTGTAGGCCAGGTCTACTGGCTGTAAGATAAAGGAGGGTTCCAATCATACCGTGATAGTGTGACGGGATTACGGCTTTCCCTTTTTATCCTCATCCAGTTTGGATTTCTCTACCATTGGAGTATCCATTAGATCACAAGAGTCAAAACCGTATTTCTTTAAAGATTCAAGTGCATATTTTGACTGGTTAATAAAGATGTCTCTGGGACTTTGAGAAATCTGTAATCCTAAGAAAAATGAGATTTTGCCCATCATTGACATCTTAAATTTTGAACACATGATTTTAGCAAATAGGTCACAAAGTTCGGTTGTAGAAATTGACAAAAGATAATATCATCGACATATATTTGTACCAGAAGTAATTCCTTGCCTTCCCTACGGATGAACAATGTAGGATCCACTGAACCTTTGGAGAAGTCTTGAGATATCAAGAATGAAGACAACATATCATACCACGCGCGTGGAGCTTGTTTCAACCCATAAAGAGCTTTCTTTAGCTTATACACGTGATTGGGGTTATCTTTATCCACGACCCCATCCATCTAGCTAACATAAACCTCTTCCCGTATATTACCATTTAGAAACGCAGTCTTCACATCCATTTGGTAGACGACCATGTTCATATGAGCAGCAAACGCGATAAAAATCCTTATAGCCTCTTAATCTGCACGGAGCAAAAGACTCTTCAAAATTGATTCCTTCCTCTTGACCTGGTAAATTCAGGCTAATAAATTGAGCTTTGTTCTTTAATATTCCTCCTAGTTCGTCTAGTTTCACTTTGTAGATCCATTTCAAAGTAATCACCATAACTTTGTCTGGTCGGGGTACGAGCTCCCATACCTTAATTCGTTCAAACTCATTAAGTTCTTCTTGATTGCTTCAATCCAACCATGCTTGGAGTCAAAGCATCTTTTATGTCTTGGGTCAAACAACAGTGAGGAAAAGCATTGTTTAGTAACAGAACAGAGCTTGCTCATGTAATTGTAGCCGAGTAGAAACTGGTCTAGCGAGTTCACAGATTGTTGTTTTAGTTTGTCGATAAGCATAGTCTTCATCATATTCTTAAGTTCAGAAACTTCGGTTGTAAGAGCAGCAACATCTGGTGAAATTCCGAGAGTAGATGAATTCGAACTCACTTTGGCAACGACTGCCTTGTTTCGTGAATTACGAACCTTGGATTTACTCTCGATAATTTTCAAGCATTCACGAGGCATCTTATCCAAAAAGTTTCCACCCGCAGCAGAATTCAACGAATCTTGATCATTAGCATTCAAAGCATTGTAAAACGTATCTAGTTGATGTAATTCTGAAAATCCGTGATGTGGGCATGCTCGAAGAAGGTCATTAAATCGATCCCAAGCCTCGTAAAACGATTCGTCAAATCTTTGTTGAAATCTCGTGATTTCGTTTCGAAGATTTGTCGTTTTTGAAGGAGGAAAGAATTGATTAATGAATTTTGAAACAAGATCATCCCATGTCAAAATTGATCGAGGAGGTTCTTTTTCTAGCCAAATCCGGGCTGAACCTTCAAGAGAAAATGGAAAAAGCATAAGCTTAATTGACGTGCTCGGGATGTCCGGGAATCTCATCGTTGAGGTAATCTTATTGAAATAACGGATGTGAGCATGTGGATCCTCTTTATCATGTCCGAAAAACTATTTGTTTTGAACAAGATTGATCAAACCATGCTTTAACTCAAAATTAGCATTGATTTCGGGAATTACAATTGCATCCTCGTACCCCTCGGTGGGTGCTTGGAGCAATTGTGTCATAGTCCGGTTATCAGCCATCGGAACTAGGGGAGGATTATCAAAAGGTTCTTCTAAATGAAATGGTTCTACAACAGCCGGTTGGGCTTGTTGTTGATGGTTACGGTTGCGGGTTTGAGAACGAGTGCGCATGCACAAAGTAGAAAAAGAAAATTTAAACTAAAATTTTTTTATATATTTTTTTTATTTTTTAACAAACTATTTTAACGGCTAACGAGATAGACAACTTAAACCAAATAATCAAATTTACTTCACGGTAGCTCTTAAAAATTTTACTTTTTAAGGTGAGCCGTATTTCGTAAATGACACAAATGGTAAGTTTTTAAATCTTTGATTCGAGTTGGGAACTTACTAATGGATAATACCTCAATTGAAGGTATTATTTGTTGGTGTTCTTTTACCAACTTTGTTTATTTTATTTTTTTATTATGGACAATTTTTTATATTTTTTGATTTTTTTTATTTATTTTTATATGATAATTATACTAAAAGAAAAGAAAAATATTTTTTTTTACTTTTTATTTTTAAAATTTTTTTTATATTTTTTTGATTTTCTTAAAAGCGTAACTTTTGAAAACGAAAGGTTCTCTAAAACACGATCAACAAACTTCAAACGAAGAAATCTTAATCACAAATCCCCGGCAGCGGCGTCAAAATTTGATTCGCTAGAATCTATATATACGTAATAATAAAATATATAAAATGATGGAAAATTACCAATTTACCCTTGAGGACAAAGTTAAAAGGGAAAATCTTCACAAATATATATAATATAATACGTATATAAACTGGGAAGTATGATTCCCGGGTCGTTATCCCCCAACGATTTGTGAAATTGAAACCACGTTTGATGTTCGGACAATGATTTGAATTGAAGACAAAGATTGATTTGATTATCTACTTTTTAAAAATTAAAATAAACAAATTATAACATCTAAGCACGAAGACAAATAACAGGAAACCACGCTTTTAACTAAAAATGCAAAACGAGACTCCGAAACGGAGGTCAAAAACCCTAAATTTCTAAAATTAAACCTAAATTGAATTTTTCTTTTTAAATAGACTCTAATTGACTAAAAAGTAAGTTTAAAGAAAACTAGAACAAAAACGGAGTTGAAATGAGCTTTAAAACACGAAAAATGAGAACGGGAACGAATCCCGTTCTTTAAAAATCGAAATTTTGCAAATTAAACCCTACGAAGGCAAAACTAATTTTCATAGAAACTTTATGATAAAAGAAAATTTTCTAAAAAAGATTTATATTTTTTTGATTATTTTTCTATTTTTTATGATTTTTTAAAGTTTTTAATAAAAATAAATGTTTAAAAATACTAAACTAATTATAAAAATTCTAGAAAAAATACAGAAAATAGCTTGAACTAATTAGAACCTAGGAAAAATAAGCTTGATTACACAGCTTATCGAATAAGCTGTGTAATAAGCTAAAAACAGCTTATAGGCAAAATGGGCTAAAACGTGTATAAGTATTAAATTGTGTAAATGTTTAACGAAAAAGACCCCAGGGCGTGTTGGTAGTGGAGTGTGTGGTGTGTGTTATAAAAGGGGTAGAGGGTGTTGAGGTCGGGGGTTCGAGTCTTGCTCACCCCCGATTTCCACCTTCCCTTTTTTATATTTTTTTAAAACTTATAAAAGCAAAGTTTTAGAACAGCTGAAAATAAGCATTTTTAATAAAAAAAAGTCTTTTATGAAAAGCCCTAAATAAGCTGTTAAATAGCTTATAACTTGACAGAAACTACTTAGCTACTATTTTTGGTTTTTTTTCTTAAACTAAATAAGCTAGTAGACTAAAATAAGCTAAAGTTAAGACTAATTAAGCTATAATATGCTAAACCTAAGCTAATGAACTAATTAGAACTAAAAATAAGCCAGCAATAAGCTAGAAGACTAAATAAGCTCTTTTATTAACACTAATAACCAAACAGGCCCTATAGGGATCTTTGAGCTTATTTTTAGATAAGCTCTTGGATCCTTGTAGGGAAATGGCTTATGCAAGCTTATACTACAACTAATAAGCTTCTAAAATCAACTATTGAAACAAGGTTTGAAACTCAATTGCTTATTACAAAAGTACTTTGAAAACAGACCTAAGGCTTAGATCATGCTGAATTTTACTTTGAAAATGAAAAGACAAAAGGCTTATTTGACAGCTTAAAACAGATACTCAAATGAACTTATTTTTAAAAACTAAGTGCAAACTCATTAAATATGACCTTAAATCTACTTATGCTCTGAAAATTAAATCTTATAATCTAAATCTATCCTCTGATTTTTGATGATGAAAATGACCTTTTTGCTATTTACCCTACCTGATGCAGTTGACATCAAATGCACAAAACTACTGCATGCACACTTAAAGAACATTGCTCAAATTCATTTAAACACTTAAATGAGAATAAGAATAGCAACTTCAAGGTCTCTACTAATCTAAGCTAATAATGCAAACTCTAATTAATAGGTTTGAACTAATAAGCTATTATCTATTGAAAACTCAACTAACTTAATTCTAATTTATAAAAACAGCTTAAACAATCCTAATTTTGAGATTTAAAATGAACTTAAAGCCAGGAAACAGCACTAACCATAGGTTAGTGCTGTTCCTGGCTTTAAGTTCATTTTAAATCTCAAAATTAGGATTGTTTAAGCTGTTTTTATAAGTTAGAATTAAGTTAGTTGAGTTTTCAATAGTTAATAACTTATTAGTTCAAACCTATTAATTAGAGTTTGCATTATTAGCTTAGATTAGTTCTAGCTTTTTCATTTACTTACTTTTCATTTAGACTTGTGTTTTAAGAGTGTTAGAAATATAATTTTAGGTCTGCATTAATAGGGTTTTAGATTTAGTTCATATGCATGTCAAATGCATCAGCAGTTTTTAAAATGCAATTAGTCATTTTTATTCTTAATTTTCAACTAGTTAAAATAACTTTTAGGTTTTCAAATTTCTTGCACAAGTAGATTAAGAGGTAGTTTATGTATTTTTGAGCTTATTTTAGCTTATTAAGCTTATTAGGTTATCTGTTTTAAAAAGCCTTTTGTCTTTTCAGTTTCAAAATAAAATTCAGCATGATTTAAGCCTAGGGTCTGTTTTTAAAGAACTTTTGTAATAAGCAAGTGAGTCTCAAACTTTGTTTCAAAGGTTGATTTAGGAAGCTTATTAGTTTTAGTTTAGGCTTGCATAAGCCATTTCCCTACAAGGATCCAAGAGCTTATCTAAAAATAAGCATCAACGTTCCCGAATGGCCTGTATTGGTTAAATTGGATAAATACAATAGCCTTTTAGTCTTTTAGCTTATTACTTGCTTATTTTAAGTTATGTTTAAGCTCAATAGCTTAGGTTTAGCATATTATAGCTTATTTAGTCTTAACTTTAGCTTATTTAGTATTATAGCTTATTTAGTTTTCTATAAAAACCAAAAAGAAATGAGTTAAGTGATTTCTAGTCTAATAAAAGCTGTTTAATAGCTTATTTAGGGCTTTTCATAAAACATTCCTTTTATTAAAATTGCTTATTTTTAGGTTCTTAATAACTTTGCATTTATAGGTTTAAAAAAAATAAAAAAGGGGAAAGTGGAAATCGGGGGTGAGCAAGACTCGAACCCCCGACCTCAACACCCTCAACCCTTTATAACACCACACACTACCACTACGCCCTGGGGTCTTTTTCATTAGACTCTTACACAATTTAATTCTTATACTCATTTTAGCCAATAAGCCTTATAAGTTGTTATAGCTTATTTCGTGGCTTATTCTATAAGCTGTGATCTCAAGATTATTTTTCCTAGGTTCTAATTAGTTTAAGCTATTTTATGTAATTTTTCTAGAATTTTTATAATTAGTTTAGTATTTTTAAAGAGAAGCTTCTAGGAATATAGCTCTATCCTCTTAGTCTTGATCTCTACCCTTCATATATCACCAATCATTGGATTATTGATTTACACCGTTGGATTAAATAGGGTGAGCACACGGATTGCCAGCGTGGCATTCCTTGTGTCAGACCTTGTGCTTCTTTTGTGAGTCTTTTAGTGAAAAAATCTTGATCTTGGTGTGTTTCCTTGCATCCACCATGTCATTCTTTTGTGGGTTTTAGCCAATGAGAGAGTCTGGTGACGTTTTCTTTTGCTACATCATAGCTTAGTACTTGAATTATGCTGCCACATCACCAATTTTAATTTGCCCCTTAATTTTGACTCTAGGTAAAACGGGGAAGGAGATGAATAGTAGTAACAAAATTTCCTGAGTTAAAATTATAACAGGGTGGGTGTTTGACTCGGGGAAAACGAGTTTTGACCTGGGTTTAGTCTTGGTAAATTTAAAAAGGTTTGGGCCGGGTGTGTAGTGGGTTTTGGTTTATGTAAGAGTTAATGGGTGTTAACTCTTTATATATTAAAGAGTTAACACCGTTAGGGTTTAGGGGACCATTTTTGCAATTTGGTTTTCTTTGAGGGACTGATTTGGTATTTTTGGGTTTTGTCTTTTTGTGGTTGACCACTGTTGACCATGATAGCATTCTCCCGGCTTTTGCACACTCAATTCCGTTCCCGTGTCCGTGTTTGTCTGGCTTTGACCGTTTTCTTGTGATTTTTGCAATATTCGTACCTACACAATCACAAAGACAAAACAAGCAATATACAAGCATTTTAAGCACAATTTTGTCTTTTTAGAGTCATTTTTGATATAAAACGAATATGTGTTTTCACACATATCAAAATTCCCCAAACTAAACAATTGCGTGTCCTCACGCAATATTATATGCTTTAAACCCAATTACCTCAAAACTTCCCCAAACTAAATCTTTGGAAAGTAGCAAAGACTTTTGTGGAGAGAGTTTAGAAATCACAAGTTATAAAACACCCCATTTTCCCATTTTTATAAAACTTTTTCATTTTTTTTATATATATAAACTTAGAATATTTTGACTTTCGTTATTTCCATAACTGTTAGGGATCATAGAACAAGATGCATTTCGATCCGAGAATGCCCCCAAAAAGGATAAATTCATCGTCCCCGACTTTTCACTTATCCAAACCAAGCTTAAAACGAAATCATAGCTGAATATCAATAAAGATGCTAACACTACTCATATTTGCAACTTGTGAACTTTTTACTCCCGATAATTATTATATCTTAGGTGAGTGTGCTATTTTGAATTTCAACCATGCATCAACGTTTTGCAAAATACTATGCTTTACATTCCACCCAAGAATAATGAGTTTGAAGGCGAGATCATCCCATGTAGCGACTTTCGTCTCGGCACATCCCAACCTTGCGGCTAAGTGACCAGGCTTTTGACACCCCACAGAGACTAGTATCGGGACTCACGGACCTTAGGTTTCAAAAACTCTCAGGTTTCCCGGATAATCATAGCTTATAAAATAGAATAGTCAAAGTTCAAAAGCATATTTGAATTTAACAAAAAGAAATCTATTTATTAATTCAAACTTAATTATTAGACATTTATGCAATTGTAACCCTTGACCTTTTAGAAGGCTGCAACATCGGTTGTGAGCCGGCAAGAGGTAGTAAACTTTTATCAGCCCACAGCTTTTATTATTATTTTTTATTTTTTTTATCATTTTATCATTATTATTATTATTATTATTAATATTATTATTATTATTTTATTTTTATTTTTTTATATTGAGAAGACTTCTTTTTGAAAAATTCAAGTATAAATTTGAACTAGGACTAAAATTTTTGCTATATATTACATAAAAATTATTGATTTAAGTTTAATCTCCAAAAACAGCACGTATATTATTCGGGTTAAGAGCTTAAGGAACAAGCTAGAGCTCAACACGCTCGATCAGGTCAAATTTACTCTTTTTCTAACCATAGAAAGTCAAAATTAGGGACTAAAAACAATTTTTTTTATTTTTTGAAAATTTTAAAATTTTTCATATTTTTGAAAAAAAAAATTGTAGGAAAACGGGGTACGTGAGAACAACGGGCAAAAGTAGGCAAAAATCATATCGAAGTATACTTTCCCCAATACTAAAAATCAAACATTTATCCTCTATGGTTCCTAGCCTAACAAAAGGGGGACTTAAAAACCCTACTAAGAACTCAAAAAGTCAAATGCATAACCTAAACCTGAAGAAAGTATCACAAAAATCTTTAGCCGTTTATTAAGTGTGCTATAAGATAAATGTTAGTCGATAAAAATCTTTAGGATATCTAATTTCCCCAAACTAATGGTAAGCAAAGGCTAGGAAGCTCGAGTGGACCGGGACAAAACACCGAACACGAGAGACTTTAGAAAATTTGGGTTTATCCTGCAAACAATCACAACAAACAACAAACACAAAGATCGGAAGATTACAAGCCTCCTCACATCACAATAGAAATAAGAAAGAAAATATAAAATGGATAAGCATGGGGTGCCTCCCACGAAGCGCTTTGTTTTTGGTAACCGAGTCACATAGCTTGACTCGATCCCCGAATTCATTCATCCTTAGGGAAAGTCTAGAGATTCAGGACAACCGTAGGTGGTGTGTCCCCTCCGAAGTAGTGCTTAAGTCGGTGGCAACTCACTTTGAAGTTTGATCCGTCGGTATGAGATAATTTTGCAGTGCCATATGGAAAAACTTCGGTTATAGTGAAAGGGCCGGACCATCGGGTTTTAAGCTTTCCCGAGAATATCTTTAGACAAGAGTTGAAAAGCAAGACTTGATCAACAACATTGAAAATGCGGTTTTTGATCTTTGAGTCGTGAAGCTTCTTCGTCCTCTCCTTATAAATCAAAGAATTCTCGTATGCTTGATCATGAAGCTCGTTAAGTTCATTATGTTGCAGATTTCGGTGATCGCCCGCGGTTTTATGAATCCGTAATTAGCATGTTTTAATGCCCATAAGCTCTATGCTCCAATTTGTTAGGCAGATGACTCGACTTTCCATACACGAGCTTTAAGGGTGACTACAATTGGGGTCTTATATAGGTACGGAATGCCTTAGAGCGGTCATCAGCCTTATTTGTCGGGCCATGAGGCACGGTTTTCTCCAACCGTCCTTTCTAAAATTCGTTTTAACCCAGGATTCGACACCTCGACTTGACCACTCTTTTGAGGGTGGTAAGCGGTAGCAAGAGATGAGTGAACACATAACTTGAGGACATTACTTTAGCAAATTTGTCTTTACAGAAATGGTCCAACGATCGCTTATAATAGCTCTCGGTGTACCAAATCGGGCAAAAAGGGATCTCAAAAACTTAACTACAACTCTAGCATCGTTAGCTGGGAGCGCCTTGGCTTCAACCCATTTGGATAGGTAATCGACAGCTACGAGTATGTATTTATTTCCTCTAGATGATGGAAATGGTCCCATGAAGTCTATGCCCTAGACATCAAAGATTTCACACACTTGGATGGAATTTTGTGGCATCTCATCACGTTGTGAAGTTTTTCCCTGATGCTGGCATGAGTCATAGTTTTTAACTAACTCATGGGCATCTTTGTAGATTATGGGCCAATAAAATCCTGAATCAAAAACCTTTTTGGTGGTGTAATTGGCACAGTAATGTCCCCCGGTAGGTCCACTATGGCAAGCTGTGAGGATGTCGACAACTTCTTGGCCTGAAACACATCGCCGGATCACTTGATCCGCACAGGTTTTGAATAGAAAATGGTCGTCCCAAAATAGTGTTTGACATCTTTAAAAAATTTGTTTTTCTGCTGAGTTGACATTCCTTTGACAATAAAATTCACCGTGTGGTAATTTGCATAATCGGCAAACCACGGGGTACTTGGGTCACCACGAGAAGTCACCATATTAAGTGTCTCGAGAGGAAAAGTTTCGTTTATTTCCTTTGGATCGAGAACATTTTCAATTACTTTAAAATAGAACTCTTGAAGAAGGAGAACCCATCTTAGCAATCTTGCCTTGGCATCTCTTTTTGCAAATAGGTACTTAAGGGCGAAATGATCCGTATATACTATGCTTTTATTCATGATGAGGTATGACCATAATTTTTCGAAATCGTACACCACAGCTAACATTTCCTTTTCTGTTGTGGTGTAGTTCGATTCAGAATCGGTTCATGTTTTGTTGGCATAATGATAGTGTCTAAAATTTGTTTATCAATTCGTTGCCCCAGAACCGCACCTATGGCATAGTCGCTTGCATCACACATAAGCTCAAAGGGCTGGTCCCAGTTGGGGGCAATCAGAATTGGAGCTTTGGTTAATTTCTTCTTTAAGGTCTGAAAAGCTTGAATGCATTCTTCGGAGAAAATGAAAGGAGTGTTTTTCTCAAGGAGATGAGTCATGGGTCGAGAAATTTTCTGATATAAGTCCGTGATGAAATCTAACGGTAGTAACATGCATGTTCTGAGAAACTCCTAATACACTTGATTGTAGTTGGGTGATGGTATTTTGAATGACGTCTATTTGGCTTTGTCGAGTTCTATTCTCCTTTCTTTGATAATTTTGTGTCCTTGGAACGTTGCATTCTTCACCATAATATGGCTTTTTCTTTATTTTTAGCAAATTAGTGTCTACACACCGTTTAAGCATCTTTTCTAAATTGGATAGGTAACGTTAGAGAAAGATTTCCAAAAAACTGCAAAAGTCATCACGTGAAATCGTCCATCGTCGTTTCAAATCATATCATGGTGGATTGCCATCATTCACTCGGGTACGTGAATGGTGCATTGCATAAGCCAGAAAGGGGAATGCGGCGGTAAGCAGGACGTTAAGTTTGGGAGTGTGGAATGTGTCTTTTCCTGTTCTTGCGGTTCGATTGGTATTTTTGATATTAACCCGAGAACAATCGATGGAAAAATAGTTATTCTTTTCTTGCGAGTCTCTCGAGCATTTGGTCATAAATGGGCAAAGGGAGTGGTCTTTCCGGCGTGGCTTCGTTTCATCTTACGATAATCAATACAAACTCTCTTCCGTTACAAGTTTAGGTTGGTACTATTCATTTTCATCATGTCACTACGGTTATCCCTCCTTTCTTTGGCTACACAGTGCACTGGGTTACACAAGTACTATCCGATATTGGGTAATAATTAATACAGCGTCAAGAAGTTTTTTTCATCCTTCCTTTCTGAATGACATCATGGATCTTTGGATTAACCCTTCTCTGATGTTGGACCGCTGGTTCGTAGTCCTCTTCCATAATAATTTTATGAGAGCAAATATTTGGGTTAATACCCTTTATGTCGGAGAGTTTCCAAGCGATGGTCGCTTTTGGACTTTAGATCCTTTATGACGAGCGGTCTTTTCATCGACATCAAATCTTTGGCAATTATGACGGGCAACTTGTTGTTGTCTTCCAAAAATGCATATTTGAGATGAGGCGGTAAGTCCTTAAGTTCGACCTCGGGAGGTTCATCAATTGAAGATTTGGCAGTTTTAGCTTTACACAGTTTAAGTTCCTTTCTAATTTCCTACAAATAATTTCCTTGGTTCGGAGGAGGTGAAGGATCACTATTAAGGAGTGCTTCGAGAATAAGAATGTCCCCTTCTAGGTCATAATAGGATTCATCAACTTCCGGTGAAGTTGGATCGTCGGCTAGAGCAAGAAAAGCATTAGCTTCTTCGAGAAGTAGAAAATCACTATCCCCGAAAGGAGTGAGAGTCGGAGAAGAATTTGAAACTATCGGGTCATATCCGGGAGTGGGATTTCCACTCGCGATCACGTCGGAAAATCCTAGAACTTCCTGAGAATACTCCTCACAAGCTAATTCAACAACGTCGATTCGGTTCGCCGTCATATCATTATAATTAACCGAGTATCTCGAAGTTTGATCAAGATTGTAAGTAATGGCCTCATTGCCCACTCGAAGGGTTAATTCACCTTCGTACACGTCTATCAAAGCACGACCGGTCTTAAGAAAACACCTCCTAAGAATTAGAGGTACTCGAGGGTCTGGTTCAAAATCTACAACCACGAAGTCGGCTGGAAACTGGAATACACCAACTTTAACGTTGACATCTTTAGCAATACCGATCGGTCGGGAGATCGAACGGTCCGCTAGTTCTAGTGTCATGCACGTCGGAGTCAGGTTTGGAAGGTTAAGCTTTTTCCACACGGAAAATGGCATGAGATTTATGCTCGCGCCAAGATCGGCCAAGGCTAAGCACTCATCCATTCCGGGAAATTTACATGGAATAAGGAATCTGCCGGGGTCACCAAGTTTTTCGGGTAACTTGTTAAGTATGACCGCCGAGCAATGTTCGTTCAAAGGGGTTCTAGCCATCTCACTAAGTTTTTCTTTATTTCCGATTAAGGCTTTAAGAGTTGAAGCAAATTTGGGCATTAGAGTCAAAGCATCCATGAAACTAATTTTGAAACTCATATCTTTAAAGATTTCGTAGAATTTCTCTTTTTGTTCGTTAGCATTTTCACGGCGCTTCTCATCATTTCGCCTTGAAGGATAAGGAATCGACGGTTTTGGGTTAGGCATCGGCGCACTAACGGGAGCATCAACTGGCTCAGAAACTGGATTTTGGTTTTCAACTGGGACAACCGGAGGTTGGACGTCTTCGGTAATTCCGTTATTAGTAGGAAAAATCATGTCCTTTGTCACCTCGGTTCTACGTTCCACTACTTTAGGAGAAGAAGTAGTAGGAATCGTAGGTCCTTGATAAGCAACCCCGCTTCGGGTAGTAATACCCTTCAAGTCTTCCTTCGGGTTAGTAACGGTGTTACTTGGAAGAGAACCTGAACTCGAAGTTGAAGCGGTATTGGAATTTACGAACTTAGAAAGCATTTTCGTTAAATTTGTCATTTGGTTTTGTAAACCTTGGCCTTGATTTTGCATATTCCTTAATATTGCATCATTAGCCTTGACATAATTCTCAAAATCGGTCTTTGAAACACCTTGCATTTGCGGAGCAGGAGCTTGATAAGGTTGAGCTTGGTAAACCGGTGGTTGACTAGTCGGAGGTTGGTAAACTTGTCCTTGGTAGAAGTTATTTCCACGGTTTTGATTGAAATTGGTTCCTCGATTTTGGTTGAAATTATTTCCTTGATTCTGATTGAAACGGTTTTGATTGTTTTGAATCGGAGGAAAACCAGGAGGTCGGACTTGATTTGCAAGCATCGGAGGTCTAGAATTGGTATTTCCTTGATTGAAATTAGCTGCAGCATCTTGTGAAACATACTTTTGAATGTTGTCTCGATAAACGTTGCCATCGGTGGCTGGACAATTTCTATAAGAATGAGCACCTCCACAAGTTACACAACTTTGCTCGACCGCTTTTACGGGTACGGGAGCTTGGGCTTTTTGCTTGTCGATAAGCATAGTCTTCATCATATTCTTAAGTTCAGAAACTTCGGTTGTAAGAGCAGCAACATCGGGTGAAATTCCGGGGGTAGATTAATTCGAACTCACTTTAGCAGCGACTGCCTTATTTTGTGAATTACGAACTTTGGATTTACTCTCGATAATTTTCAAGCATTCACAAGGCATCTTATCCAAAAAGTTTCAACCCGCAGTGGAATTCAATGAATCTTGATCATTAGCATTCAAAGCATTGTAAAACGTATCTAGTTGATGTAATTCTGAAAATCCGTGATGTGGGCATGCTCGAAGAAGATCATTAAATCGATCCCAAGCCTCGTAAAATGACTCGCCAAATCTTTTTTGAAATCTCATGATTTCGTTTCGAAGATTTGTCGTTTTTGAAGGAGGAAAGAATTGATTAATGAATTTTGAAACAAGATCATCTCATGTCAAAATTGACCGAGGAGGTTCTTTTTCTAGCCAAATCCGGGCTAAACCTTCAAGAGAAAATGGAAAAAGCATAAGCTTAATTGACGTGCTTGAGACGTCCGGGAATCTCATTGTTGAGGTGATCTTATTGAAATAACGGATGTGAGCATGTGGATCCTCTTTATCATGTCCGAAAAACTGCTTGTTTTGAACAAGATTGATCAAACCATGCTTTAACTCAAAGTTAGCATTGATTTCGGGAATTACGATTGCATCCTCGTACCCCTCGGTGGGTGCTTGGAGCAATTCCGCCATAGTCCGGTTATCGGCCATCGGAACTAGGGGAGGATTATCAAAAGGTTCTTCTAAATTAAATGGTTCTACAACAGCCGGTGGGGCTTGTTGTTGACGGTTACAGTTGCGGGTTTGAGAACGAGTGCGCATGCACAAAATAGAAAAAGAAAATTTATACTAAATTTTTATTATTATTATTTTTTTTCAATTTATTAACAATCTATTTTAACGGATAACGAAATAGACAACTTGAACCAAATAATCAAACTTACTTCACGATAGCTCTTAAAATTTTTACCTTTTAAGGTGAGCCGTATTTCGTAAGTGACACAAATGGTAAGTTTTTAAATCTTTTATTCGAGTTGGGAACTTATTGATGGATAATACCTCAATTGAAGGTATTATTTGTTGGTGTTCTTTTACCAACTTTGTTTATTTTATTTTTTTATGGACAATTTTTATATTTTTGTTTTTTTTTATATTTTTTTTATATTTTTTTTTATATTTTTTATATGATAATTATACTAATAAAAGAAAAGAAAAATATTTTTTACTTTTTACTTTTTTACCTTTTTTTATTATTATTATTATTTTATTTTTTTACAAAAAAAACGTAACTTTCGAAAAGGTTCTTCAAATCACGATCGACAAACTTCAAACGAAAGAATCTTAATCACAAATCCCCGGCAACGGCGCCAAAAATTGATTGCTTGTAAATCTATACACATAATAATAAAATATAATATGAAAGAAAATTAGCAAACTAGCCTTGAGGACAAAGGTAGAAAGGAAAATCTTCACAAATATATATATTATATGTATATTAACCGGGAAGTATGATTCAGGGGTCATTATTCCTCAACGATTTATGAAATTGAGACCACGTTTGTTGTTCGGACAATGATTTGAATTGGTAACAAAGATTGATTTGATTATCTATTTCTATGAATTAAAAACAATTAAAATAAGCAAATGATAACAATTAAGCACGAAAACAAATAACGGGAAATTAAACTTTAACTAAAAACGCAAAACGGGAACCCTAAATGGTAATTAAAAACCCTAAATTTCCAAAATTAAACTTAAAATGAATTTTTCTCTTTTAATAGACTCTAATTAACAAAAAAGTAAGTTTAAGGAGGAGGATGGGAAGGTTTATGAGATTTGCATGTTATGGGGAGAAGAGGAGAAATGCGTAGGTTTTATAGTAAATGAAAAAAGTGGTAATTGGTTTATGTGTGGGAGTGTATAACCGGTCATAGGCCTATTATTATGAAAATAATATATTTTTTTTATTTTTATTGTTGCGTATTTAATTTAAAGTGTAGAGTAAGCATTAGTTAAATAAAAGGTAAGATTTAAGGTAAAACGCGAGTTTTAAGCAAGAAGTTTACGTAAACGCGAAACACAACGGAAAATAACAATGGTGTAAATTATAATCATCGGGGAGTATTATGAGAATATTAACTCACTTAAGGCACGAAGACGGAATAGATTCCTAAATACGGCTCACTTAAAGCTAAGAACGGGAAATTTTTTACCAAGTCGGGTAAACGTAAAATTAATGACTTTGCATAAAAATAAAAATAGAAATAAAGCGCAGAATAAATAGTAACCTTAAATACAGAATGTTACAAGGTCGGGGGTTCGAGCCTTGCTCACCCCCGATTTCCATCTTCCCCTTTTTTTTTGAAAACTTATAAAAGCAAAGTTGTAGAAAACCTGAAAACAAACAACTTTAATAAAAGAAATTATTTTTGAAAATCACTAAATAAGCTGAAAACTGGCTTAAAAGACAGGAAATTACAACCAAAACTAATCTTTTTGGCTTTTTCAAAATTTTAGAACTCAAAAAGCTGAAATAAGCTAAAACTTAAGAACAAAAAGCACTTTTATACTAATCCTAACCTAATAAGCTAGTCCAAACTAGAAACAAGCAAATTAAGCAAGCCATAAGCTGAAAATCTAAATAAGCTTTTATATTAAAACTACAAACCAAACAGACAGAATAGCAACTTTTGAGCTTATTTTAAGAGAGCAAATAAGGCCTTTAGACTTTGAAATTTGAAAATCTTAAAAGATTGACCTATAAGCTACTTGAAAAAGCTTTTGAAATCTATTTTGAAAATCAAGAGATCAATGAAAAAGCTAACTAAAAACTGCTTAAATACTCAGTAAGAGCTGAGTGATAATTTTGGTTTTGAAAAGACAAAGTGCTATTTTAAAAGCTAAAAACAGATGGTAAAATAAGCTAGTTTCTAACAACTAAGTTCAAACAGATTAAATATACCCTACAATCTACTTGTGCTCTGAAATTGAGAAGCTTAATTCTAATTTAACCTACTGAAATTTAAGCATGAAAATAGCCTTAAGGGATTTTTTGTCTACTGATGCAATTGACAACCAAAGTGTCCAAAACTTAAGACCTATGAGGCAGAACTAAGGACATGAATTGGACATCATTAGAAGACTAAAATAAGAGCAAATAAACTAAGATAACAGCTAGAAGGGATTTAAGCTAACTTAATCTAAGTAACTGAATTTAAACTAACAACTACTTACTAACTTTATAAAAACTAGATATAATCCTTCAAACACCTTAAAACAAGTTCATAAACTAAATAATGAAAGATCAAATTTAACTAAAGTGGCAATAACCACCACCAGTACTAACTTGTGGTTAGTACTGGTTTTGATCCAAACACCCCTTTAAGAAATTAATCCCCATATTTAGCTTATAATTTTGAGAAATAAAGCACAAACTAGCAACACTAGTTAATAGCAAGTTATAAACAGACTTAGTGAACATATTTCAACAATAGAATAAGCATGAACAACTGGTTAACAGATTAAGCTAAGATTTTTGGATTTTTAATGATTTTTAAGACAAAATATTAAAAACTAAGATCTACAAAAGCTAAAAACAGATGACAAAACATGATCAATAAGCGCTATGAGACATAATTAAGCACAAATAAGCTAGCAAATAAGCAGATTAAGAAATTCTAAACTAGGAAATTAGACACAGTAAAAGAACTTGAAAACTTACAAAGGCCTTAGCTAAACAAAGGCTTAATATGCTCAAGTAGCTATTCTACAACTCTAGCTTATCACAAGGATAAGCTAGTAAAAGTCCCATAAGCTCTTCCAGGTTAAGCTTATCATCCAAAAGCTTCAGGTCCATTAGCTTAGGCATTTATCTGATTTTAGATGTTTAAATAGTTATTATGAGCTCAATTTGAGCTTAGAGACTCAGAGAGCTTAAATGAGCTTATGATAGCTTATGTAACAATAAACATGAGAATTTAAGAGTTTAAAAACTGGTAAGGTAAAACGGATTATGTAAAAACAAAGGATGATTTCATTAATCGTAAAACTGATTACAATAAGCTGAAAGTGAGAGTACAATAAGTTGGAAAAGTTACATTACTTAAGCTAAAATTTTGAAAGCTAAAAATTACAACTTTTACTAAAAATTTAAAAGCTAAAAAAACTAGATACGTGTGTGTGAATGTGAAGGGCTTTTTATAGCCTGCAAATGAAGCTTCTAGGCCTTGGATCACGCTCCTCTCTCCCTTGATCTTGGCCTTCCATTCTCTCCTTATCATTGGATCCTTATTGATGTCCGTTGGATTAAATGAGTGAGCACACGGATTGCCAACGTGGCATTCCGTGTGTCAGACCATTTGCGCTTCTTTTGCACTTGTTTTAGTGCAAAATAATAGTCCTTGGTGTGTTTCTTGTCAGACCCGTGTGTCATTCTTTGTGGGGATTAACCAATGGGAGCTCTTGTATGACGTTTCTTTGTGCCACATCACTTCTTGGTACTCGAATCTTCCTTTCACGCCCTTAATTTACATTTGCCCTTTGATTTAATGTGAGGTAATCTTTGGGACGATGTGTGAATAGTAAAAGCTTCTTGGTGCCTTTTTAACCGTTTGGGAGGGGGTTTGACTCGGGGAAACGGGTTTTAACTTTGGGTTTTTAAATAAAAGATTAGGCCAATAGGTGTGTTTTAGGCTCGGGTAAAGGGTAACAGGTTTTGGATTTGTGTTATTATAAGGATAACGAGCGTTATCCTTTATAGTATAAAGAGATAACGACCGTTAGGGCTTTAGGGACTTTTGTGAAAATTAAGCTTAACAATGAGGGCTGTTTTGGTAAGTTTTGGGTTTTTTGTCTTTTGTAAGTTGACTTTGGTTGACCAAGGGGTGACTGGAGTTGACTTTTGACCTTTCTTGCTATCAAATCCTCGGCTCTTGTACACTCTTTTCCGTCTCGTGTCCGTGTTTGCCCGATTTTGACCGTTTTCTTGTGATTTTTGCTATATCCATACCTACACAATCACAAAGATAAAACAAGCAATATACAAGCATTTTAAGCATAAGTTTGTCTTTTATGGGCAATTTTTGATATAAAACGGATATGTGTTTTTACACATATCAGATATTCTTCTTAAGATGAATCTACCTGATCACAGGTCGGTCCTCACTGATCCGGAGGTTAATTCAATCAGACTCGGGCGAATGACAAAGCCATATTCGTCCACGAGATTTATTGCTAACTATTTTATTACAGGTTCACCTAAATATGAAGATAGAGATACCTCGTTCCAGTGGATTCAATTCATAACCCCATGCTCATACTTAATGTTACTAATCAAAGGCATGATGACAAATGTAAGACCTACAACACAGCTTCCGCAACTCTGATGAGTATTATCATGATTCAAAAAAGTGTGAGCATGTGGGTCTGAAGGTCACAACATCATAGGAAGGCAATACTTTACAACAAGGAGGATTAAGAGATTTACTATAGATGATGATCTCAAAGAAAGCTCAAAGATCACACAACTCTAAGGAACAAAGCTCAATGATCACTACTTGCAATACAAAGACTAATCTTGAAAAATCAAAAGACTACGAACCAGAGTCAAAGATCAATTCAAAGATAGCTGGGATTCAATTTGTATCTTCTGGGGTGACCTCCCTTAGGGAGAGATTGTTAGGATTATGAAAATCCATGAAAAGGACTCGATCACCCCGTGTAATGTCTAGCATAAGTTAGCTTGTAGCCTTAATAGTTATTGTTTAATTACTGTATGACTTATGGTGGTGGGCCGGATCTTTACCCACATGTTAGCCCACTCCATAACCCACTTAGAAGAAAAAAAACTCATGTATATATACCCCCTTTCCAGCCATGGGAAGGGGTTGGTTGATCATTTTATAATACACACACATCAAGTGTAGTCTCTCTCACTATAACTTACTTTCTCTCTCTATAAAGTAGGCCAACCCCTAAATCATTGATTGTGTTATGATATCCAATATCTTACAACATGTCTCAGCATCTCAAAAGTCTGGGTAGATCTTCATCAAGATCTAAAATCCCAAGACCATCAAAACACTTCTTTTCACCTTGCACACACTGTGAAGGTATAGATCATTTATCTAATGAATGCTTATACTATCCCATATGTGGATTATGTGAAAGTTATGACCATGACATAAATGGTCATAACAGGATTATCTCTCTAGAAAGAGAGATCAATCTAATAAATCCTCAACATGCATTCAAAAGATGTAAAGTTTGTGGTAGCTCAACTCATACCACAACTGATCACTATGATATTGAATGGTTCAAAAGAGGTGAAGCACTTCAAGCCAAAAAGGCCAAGGCTCTAAAATCAACTAGAGCTGAATCATCAAATGCTAACAAATCCAAGACTCCTACTAAAAGGTGGGTTTCTAAGCAAAACTAACCATTCTGAACGTATTTGTGCAGTGTGACATTAGGAAGCCCATCTGGTACATGGACAGTGGATGTTCAAGGCATATGACTAGTGTCAAGAGTTACATGCATAAATATGTGGAACAACCAGGACCTAAAGTGGTGTTTGGAGATGACTTTACATGCACAACTAAAGGTTATGGCTCTATCAAATGTAATGGTATAGTTTTCACGAAGGTAGCATTTGTAGATAGTCTTAAGTACAACTTAATTAGCATTAGTCAACTTTGTGATGCTAAATATATTATTCAGTTTGATGAAAAAAGAGAAACAAACTTCGACTCTAACAAATACGTTGTAATGATTGCTCCAAGAGCAAGAGATGTATATGTTCTTAACATGACATCTTCAAGAGTCTTGCTTCTTTGCCAAAGCTTCTGAAAATCTCAACTAGCTTTGGCATAAAAGACTTGCTCATCTAAACTTTAAAACAATCAACAAACTGGCAAAACAAAATCTTGTTCTTGGTCTTCCCTCACTTGTCTACTCAAAAGATAAACCATGTTCATCATGTGAAAAAGGAAAGCATCATAGGTCCTGCTTCATAATAAAACATACATCTTCTATTAGGACATGTCTTCATCTTCTTCACATGGATTTATTTGGACCTGTAACTCCTAGGTCCATTAACCATGAAAAGTACACCCTTGTCATTGTTGATGAGTACTCAAGGTACACCTGGGTATACTTCTTGAAGAAGAAAAGTCAAGCACCTGAAACCATCATGTCTTTCATCAAAAGAGTTGAAAATCAAAATGACATCAAAGTCAAACAACTCAGAACTGACAATGGTACTGAATTCAGGAATAGCATTCTTGTCAACTTCTGTGATGAAAAAGGGATTTCTCAAAACTTTTCCTCTCCCTACACACCTGAACAAAATGGTGTTGCTGAAAGGAAAAATAGAACCCTCATAGAAGCTGCAAGAACAATGCTTTCAGGATCTGTCTTTTCTAAACAATACTGGACTGAAGCTGTAGCCACTGCATGTTACACTCAAAACAGATCCACTATTGTGAAAAGACATCTCAAAACTCCTTATGAAATTTTTCGTAAGAGAATCCCAAACATCAATTTTCTTCATGTCTTTGGATGTCCAGTTTACATCCACAATCATAAAGATCACTTAGGAAAATTTGATGAAAAAGCTGATGATGGTTATCTTCTTGGATACTCACTTGTTTCCAAGGCATTCAGAGTCTTCAATACTAGAAGACAACAAACTGAAGAAACCTATCACATCACATTTGATGAAAGCCCTGATGCTATCAAATTCTCAAAACCTTCAGTTGACAACATCAACATTGCTAAAAATGAAAGATATCCACCTGATGAATATCTTCATCCTTATGAGCCTTCTCAAAGGTATCAAACAAACAGCAATGATGTGTCCTTCATAGAACCCTATGAAAGTCCTGAACCAGTTGTCCTTGAAACTGAAGTTTCATCAGACCAAAATGGTCAAACTGATCAAAATAATTAAATTGCTCAGACTGATGAAATCTTAAATGATAATCTATTTGAACATTCCAATCACAACAATTATAAACAAATCATTGATTATCTCCCAAACACTAAAGACATTCAGATCTCTGAACACTCATGACTCATCCTCTTTAAATGTAAAGGATACTTCAGTCCTAGATACATTTTCAATCCCAAATCCACCCTTACCCAATCCATCAGTAGTTACTCCAGCTCCTCAAGACAGATGGTCTGAGGACAAACACATTGAGCTAGTCAATATCATTGGAAATCCAAGGGCTGGAATGCTTACAAGAACCATAGCCAAACAACTTAGTGCTGCTTCAGCTCATGGATGTCTCTTTATAGATTTTCTCTCTGAAGAAGAACCTAAAAAGGTGTCTGAATCACTAAAGCATCCTGGATGGGTTGATGCCATGCAAGATGAACTAAACCAATTTTCTAGAAACAAAGTCTGTGTTAGGAATTTTGTATAACAGACTTAATTCTGTTAGTATTGTAGTTAATTCTGCTAGTGTAATAGTTAGTACTGGTAGAAGGTTTATCATAGTTAGTACTGGCAGTATGAAATAGTTAATACTGTTTATGCAATAGTTAAGTCTGCTTACACATAAATTAGTTAGAGTTAAAGATATGCATGAGATATCTTAGGAAAAGATATGCATTATCTTTATACGCGTTTTGTAAAGCCCATTGTCTATAAAAGGAACCAGAGGCATAGTTAGTAGAAATAGTTCTACAGAAGATCATAGAGATCGATTAGCAAATCATAGTTTATAATTTGTAACTTAGGCAGATTTAAAGTTCAATATAAAAGTGTTTTGATTATATTCTTCTTTACATTGTTGATTAAATTCCGCGTAATCAATAGTGGTTAATCATTGTTTCATCATTGTTACTTTAGATTTATCTAAGGCAACAAACCCTTTACAAGCTAAAGGTAAAGATCCATTAAGCAATGGGATCCTACAAGTGGTATCAGAGCTTATGTGGAAACTCTAAATAAGAAGAACTCCATTGTTTGAAGCAGATCTACAATCAAACCTGTAAGATGGCCATCTCCTCTTCAAGCTCATCAAGTTCTTCTGATAGTGAGGTACAAAAATGTTCTAAATGTCTTGAATCATTTAAATGTCTTCAAAAGAACTATGATACTGAGAGAGAAAAGCATAACAAAGCCAAACTAGAAATTAGGGGTTATGAAATAGCCTTAGAGTCACTAGAAGCTAGAATTCTTGGACATGAAAAGAATGAATTAGCTTGGGGTGAGAGATATGAGTTTCAAAACTATGATCTTAAGTGTAGAGAAATAAAAATTAACAACTTAAATCTGGAATTAGAAAAGGTTGTTAAGGAAAGAGATGAATTGAAACTCAAGATTGAAAAATGGGAAGGGTCATCAAAGAATCTCACTAAGATACTCAATAGTCAGATGAGTACTCATGATAAAAATAGATTAGGGTTTGGCACACAAATGGATAATTTGAGTAATAAATCTAAAACTGATAGTGAGAACAGTTTGACTATTTTTAAGGTAAGGTCTAGTGATGAAGAGAGCACACTAGCAAATAATAGGTTCACTAAAGCAAATGAGTATCATGTTGTTCCCCCTCTAATAACAGGGAACCCACTAACTTCAAGAGCTGATATATCATTTGCAAGATTAGATGAGTATACTTTTAGAAATAAAACCATAGAGTCTAAGACAACTGAAACTAACAAGAATGTAGGTACCACAAATGAAACAACTATAGCAAAACCTACGTCTGTCAATAAAACAGTTGTGTCTAAGTCAAAGATTAACAAGGATGAAGTCATCATTAAGGATTGGACCTCAGATGATGAGGATGATGTGTGTGCTGACAAAACTGTTAGTTCTGTTAAGCCAATTATGACTCAAGCTGTTAGGAGTCAAACTGATAAAAATGGTCAAACTTCACAAAAACAAGGGATTGGTTTTAAAAAGATACATAAAATAAAAGCTTGTTTTGTTTGCAAAAGCACTGGCCACTTGATAAAAGACTGTGATTTCTATGACCAAAAGGGTCCTGAACTAGGGTTAAGAATGTGGTCAATACTGGGAAGAGGTTAGTCAAACCAGTACGGGATTATGGCAAAAGGGTAAATCACCAAAACTTTTCAAAAAATTGAAATATCCTCATCCAAAAAGGACCTTTAACCCATCAGCAGTACTAACCAGAGCAGGTTTAGTTAATACTGTTAGATCAAATGTTAGTACTGCTAGGTCTATTAGTACTGTTAGGCCTGTTAGGCCTATTAGTACTGCTAGGCCATTGGCCTCAAAAATAGCACAATCTAATAGTGTTATTAGACCAAATCACCCAAGATTGGAAATTGTAAGACCAAAAGCCTCAAACTCACCAATCAAGAGGTCTTACAACACCCAACTAGTTTATAAACCCAAAGACTTAAAAACTGATGTGAAAACTTTTGGGGTTAAAAACATGATTACTGTTGGGACAAGGGCAGTAGTTAGTAAGGGTAAGGTGGAAAATGTCCTTAAGAAGGATAAATGGGTATGGAGGCCAAAGATGAATTACCAGGATCATGTGTACAAATATAATGGCTCTTACATGCTCAAGAAGTTTGAGTATGTAGACCCAAAAGGGGTTTCCAAGTCAGTATTGACTTGGATCCCTAAGAGATACTAATTCTCTTACCTTTTGTGCAGGGCAATCCAGAGATCTTGTTACAGGATCATGCAGTGGTGGATAGTGGTTGCTCTAGCCATATGACTGGCAATAAGGCTTATCTTTCAAAATTTGAAGAATCAGAGGATCAGGGGAGGAAGTTTCAGGATATTGATGATGATCCTCTAGTTTCTTTGGTTAGGGAATCCATGAAAGAAAAGTCAACAAATTTTGTCACTCCTACAAAAGCTTCAGGGGAGGCTCAAGAAGAAGAAATCAGTCCTACAATCTTGAAGGCAGCTAAAACATTGTCAAAGGTTGCTTCTCAGGGTGTTAACAAAGAAAAATCAATTGATAAGGGCAAGAGATACAGGAGGAGAGCAAGGTCTATGACTAAAAAGATTGATACTGGATTGGATGCTAAAGAAGAGATTAATACTAGCAGAGAAGAAATGAATACTGGTATTGAAGAGGTTAGTACTGGTAGTACTAAAGTTGATTCTGGTACGGTTAGTGAAAGGAGTCAAAGGGAAGGAAAGGCTCCAATGGTTGAAGAAGATATCCAGGTTACTCACAAAACTAAAGAACAAATGAGACAAGAGGAAGCTAGATTGGAAGAGGCTATAAAGTTGCAAGCTCAACTGGATGAAGAAGTTGCAAAGCAGATTTATTTAGATAAAATGATAGCTAAAAGAATGGCAGAAGAGGAAGCTTTATCAGAACAAAAAAAGAAAAGAAAAACTCAAGTTTAATTTGAAGCTCAGTTTTATTCTGAAGAAGACTAGGATGCTATTAGAGCCAAGCTAGGAGCAAATGCAGAGTTGTCAAAATATGTGTTGGGACAAGATTTGCCTGAACAAGTTTTTGCAAAAAGAATGGTAGAAATGGTTAATCAAAGAAAGAAACACTTTGCAGAGGAAAGAGCTAAGGCAAAGAGAAACAACCCCATAACTCAGTCACAAATAAGGATCTATATGTCAAACTATCTTAAGAATCAAGGAACTTGGAAGCTTTCTCAGTTAAAGAAGTTAAAGTTTAAAGAAATTAAAGAAGAGTTTGATAAGTTAGTTCAGCAGATTGATAGTTTTGTTCCTATAAATCTTGAAGCTACAAAGGCAAAATTGAAAAGATATGGAGAAGAGCTTCACACAAAGACTTCAAAGAAACAAAGGATTGATGATAAAGGTGTTCTAGCTGTAGGAGAAAAAGTTGCTGAAGTAAAGGAAGAAGAGCCAGTAAAAAGAACAGGAAAAAGAAAGAAGCAAAAGGCTAGAAAGGGTATAAATGTTGACAAGAGTACACAAGAAGATTCAGAAACTGATAAAGAGGAATCTGTAGAAGCTATGAATCCTACTCCTTTGACTACAAAATCTGATAGTGTGGCAAATTGGAAGATATTTCAACAAGGTCAAAGAAGTGTTTATTAGATAATAAGAGCAAATGGAGCTGATACGGTCTATATGAGCTTTGGAGCTATGATCAAAGACTTCACAAGAGAGGATCGTATAGAGTTGTATAGGTTGGTAATGCAAAAGTATGGAACAAATAGGCCTGAAGATGCGTATGACAGAGTGCTTTGGAGTGATCTCAGGACTATGTTTGATCCACCTCTTATTGAAGATGCTATTTGGAGCTTACCACTTTAACAAAAGATGGTCATTTAGAGATATTATGATAAATGTGAAGTAAATTGTTTGACTTTGGAGGCAGCACAAATCTTTATGACTAGCGATAGAATAGTATCCATTGTCAAAAGAAGCTTTGCCAAGTGATGCTGAAATGAAGCTTCTAGATGGAAAATGAATGAAGTTTGCTTTAAACTCTTGAGATGATTGAGAAGCAAGCTGGGATTAGAAAGTGATGAAGTTATCAGTAGCAGTGGGCATGTTTTTGGAAACTGTGGACTATTATGGAAGTGAGAAGGGTTTGGGTGTTGGCTAACCACCACACAACAAATGGTTATCAGTTCACCATGCTTAATAGGCATAAGGACTGGCTAGTCCAAAGCAAACGGCTTTGGTAAAGACTTCTCAAATCCGTTTATGGTTGACAGTTTACCAAAAACTGTATGGTAATCAATGCACCATAGTATTGCACTAAAGCATTGGCTACTCCAGAGCAAACGGCTACTGGTAAAGAGATCTCAAATCCGTTGATAGCTGATAGTTTGCTAAAAACTATAAGGTTATCAATGCACCTTGTTACTACAATGAAGCATTGACTAGTCCATAGCAAACGGCTCATGGTAAAGACATATCAAATCCGTTGATGGCTGGTAGTTTGCCAAAAACTATAAAGCCAACTTAGTTGGATGTTGTTGTGTAGCTATGAAGAGAAGACAAAGACTAAAAGACAAAGTATGATCTGGTTTTTCAAAGAACATCAAACAGATCATTATTCAAGAGAAACTAAAGATTTAAAGACATGATTGGATACAATTCTCAAAAGCCCAAACTAAAGACATCTCAAGAAACTTGAAGTTAACAAGTAAAGTTCAAGTTTAGGGGAGGATTGTTAGGAATTTTGTATAACAGACTTAATTTTGTTAGTATTGTAGTTAATTCTGCTAGTGTAATAGTTAGTACTGGTAGAAGGTTTATCATAGTTAGTACTGGCAGTATTAAATAGTTAATATTGTTTATGTAATAGTTAAGTCTTCTTAGGTAGAAATTAGTTAGAGTTAAAGATATTCATGAGATATCTTAGGAAAAGATATGCATTATCTTTATACGCTTTTTGTAAAGCCCATTAGGGTTTCCTTAGTCTATAAAAGGAACCAGAGGCATAGTTAGTAGAAATAGTTCTACAAAAGATCATAGAGATCGATTAGCAAATCATAGTTTGTAATCTATAACTTAGGTAGATTCAAAGTTCAAAATAAAAGTGTTTTGATTATATTCTTCTTTACATTGTTGATTAAATTCCGCGTAATCAATAGTGGTTAATCATTGCTGACAATTATGGACAAGTACTGTGGCAGTGCAAGAAGCAAACAATTGTGGCAAATTCTACTACTGAGGCAGAATATGTTGTAGCTGCTCATTGCTGTGGACAAGTACTATGGATACAAAACCAAATGATGGATTATGGCTTTAACTTCATGAACACCAAAATCCATATTGACAATAAGAGCACCATATGTGTTGTCAAGAATCCCGTCTATCACTCAAGAACCAAGCACATTGAGATTTGACATCACTTCATAAGGGATTGTTATGAGAATCGATTGATAGATGTTCTCAAGATTCATACTGACTCAAATGTTGCAGACCTTCTCACCAAAGGATTTGATGTTACCAGGTTTAACTTTTTGGTGGTCAGCATTGGAATGTTAAATCTTTAGTTACATTTGAGGGGAGGTTAAATTGTAAAGTTTGTACATACTAATTTACATTAATACTGCTAGGGTATTAATGCTGATAGTTCGGATTTAGTTAGTTCAAGTTCACGGTATATTGTAGCATTTTTCTTGTTTTTGCACTAACTTTTCAGGATAAGCATGGATTTGAGTATGGATAGAAGCAGTCCTGGCATACAACTCATCTATGGTCTGTAAGTACTAAGTATTAAAGTTAATTTTGGTAGTCTACAAGTTAATTCTGGTAGATTACTTGTTAATTCTGTGGACTTAAGGTTAATTCTGGTAGACTAATTTTAATACTGGTAGATGACCGTTGGTGCTGGTGAGGGAAAATTGACTTTTCTTCATTTATATATTACCGTTAGAGATTTTTACGGCGCGTACTTCTAACATAGGTTTTCTATTTGGATAATTACTGCACTTTCTTTAATAAAATATCTTTCTTTGCTCTAAAGAAACTTCTTTTACAGTCGGTCCAATAAGAAACCTTATTATTCATCGATTAAAACTCAATTCTCTCTCTCTACCAGCACTTAGTCATTCACTCGTATCAAACCCAGCACTAGAATTTGAATTCTTACGACTTTTGCTCAAAAACGTGTTCATATGGCCAATCTAAAGTACTCAGACAAGCATAACATGGTCGCTTTCCTGAAGAAACCAAATGAAAGTGTTGGTTTCACTGAGGTAGTGGATTTTCTTAAAGGTACATCTCTCAGGTATGCCTTAACTCATAATCCTACTATCTATGACTCCCTAGTCAAACAGTTCTGGCAAACTGCCACAGTCAGAACACTTGCTAATGGGACTCAACAATTAGTAGCATCTATAGACTCTAAAGAGTATATTATTACTGAGGCATCTGTTAGAAGTAAACTTCAATTGGCAGATGCTACAGGAATACATAATTTATCTGATGCTGAAATATATGCTGGATTAGCCACATTGGGGTATGTTACTGAGGGTAAATTAACTTTTTGGAAAAAGAATTTTACACCCCAATGGAAATTTTTAATCCATCATATTTTACACTGCTTAAGCCCTAAGTCTGGTGGATGGGATCAATTTGGTAGTACTATTGCTACTGCATTAATCTGTCTATCTAGCAACATGGTTTATAATTTTTCTAAAATGATTTTTGATGGGATGGTTCATAATTTAGAGAGTAATTCAAAATTTTTAATGTATCCAAGGTTTTTACAAATTATTTTGGATATTACAACGGACAATACAGGAAGGTATTTAGCCCCAACTTTGACCAAAAAGCTTTTTGCAAACATGAAAAGGGGTTTTGCAGGGGATATAGTACCATTGCTGCCTGCTATGTTGGCAGGGGCAGCTGTGGATCAAGGTGAAGGCTCAGCACAACCAGCTGAACCCCATCACACACCTGTTAATCCAATACCATCCATATCCCACTCACCTCATCCATCACCACAACATAAATCACAACCTCATTCACCAATACATCATTCACTATATCAATCACCTTCCCTACATCATTCACCACCTCAACCATCACCTCATTTTTCACCACCAAGGTCCTATGAAGCACCTCTCCCTGAAGGTAATACATCAGGAAGTGCTGAGGATAATGTGCAACTTAAGGAATTGATGGTACTTGTACCTAAGTTGGTGACCAGGGTTAATAGCTTGGAGACAGAATTGAAGGACACCAAACAGACACTAAGGAATGTTGTACTTACCCTGGTTAAGAAGGTGAAATCTTTGGAAAAAGCTTTGAATAGTAAATCCAAGAAAGTACTCATATCTAAATCAGAGGGTGAAGAATCAGAGGATCAGGGGAGGAAGTTTTAGGATATTAATGATGATCCTCTACTTTCTTTGGTTAGGGAATCTATGAAAGAGAAGTCAACAGATTTTGTCACTCCTACAAAAGCTTCAGGGCAGGCTCAAGAAGAACAAATCAGTCCTACAATCTTGGAGGTAGCTAAAACATTGTCAAAGGTTGCTTCTCAGGGTGTTAGCAAAGAAAAATCAACTGATAAGGGCAAGAGATACAGGAGGAGAGCAAGGTCTATGGCTAAAAAGATTGATACTGGATTGGATGCTGAAGAAGAGATTAATACTAGCAGAGAAGAAATTAATACTGGTATTGAAGAGGTTAGTACTGGTAGTACTAAAGTTGATGCTGGTACTGCTAGTGAAAGGGGTCAAATGGAAGGAAAGGCTCCAATGGTTGAAGAGGATATCCAGGATACTCACAAAACTAAAGAACAATTGAGACAAGAGGAAGCTAGATTGGAAGAGGCTATAAAGTTGCAAGCTCAACTGGATGAAGAAGTTGCAAAGCAGATTCATTTAGATAAAATGATAGCCAAAAGAATGGCAGAAGAGGAAGCTTTAACAGAACAGCAAAAGAAAAGAAAATCTCAAGTTCAATTTGAAGCTCAGTTTTATACTAAAGAAGACTGGGATACTATTAGAGCCAAGCTAGAAGCAAATGCATAGTTGTCAAAAGATGTGTTGAGACAAGATTTGGCTGAACAAGATTTTGCAAAAAGAATGGTAGATATGGTAAATCAAAGAAAGAAACACTTTGCAGAGGAAAGAGCTAAGGCAAAGAGAAACAAACCCATGACTCAGTCACAGTTAAG
>BQNB010038843.1:22592-48474 GCA_026074375.1 Tanacetum coccineum | reverse complement strand
AGTAATAAACCAACGGTTAGGATGAAGAATGATATAGGGTAGGGATCTTCTAACTTTCACCAATTGTAACACTAGTATAAAAAGTGGATTTGGTCACACATGGGCAAAATGGAACGGCCACACATTCACATATTTATGTGGCTAAAGGTACCAAAATAGACAACATTTACTAATTAGCCACACATGAAAATTTTGATTGTGTGACCATTAGAACTGTATTGCCACACATTCGAACATTATGTGGCTAAAGGTAACTGGTAATATTATTTAGCCACATATGAATTTGGAACGTGTGACAAATACAAGTAAGCTTGAAGCATTAGTCACGATATACATATAAATAGTGACAAATATATGTCACACACTTGAACAATGTGACCAAATTGGCATATATGGTTACATGAAGTAATTTTTTATGTGTCTAAATCATACAGTCAAGTTTTGTCACACATTATTTAAGGGTGACTGCTATCTTTTGCTAATTATTTAGCCACATATGAATTTGGGACGCCTGACAAATGAAAAGTAAGGTTGAATCATTAGTCACGATATACATGTAAATAGTGACAAATATATGTCACATACTTGAACACTGTGACCACATGCTATATATGGTCACACTAAACGTTTTGTCACACATTATTTAAGTGTAGCCAAAATCCAGTACATATGGTCACGTAAAAGGATAACTAAGCGGTTCTTTCAAAATAAATGAAAAAAACTTAATGTTTTGGGCGGGTTATTTCCCTCCCCAATTTTCATTAGCTTGACAAACCCTAAACTTTTTCCCCCTCTTCATTTTCACAGCCCCAAACCCTCTAAGATTCTCTGCCGCTTAACACCACCAGTAAACCAATATTGCACACCATAACCATCACGCAACCAAGCCAGCAGACTAATCGAATTAGGTAATTGATGTTGTTGTTAAGTTTGATTAACCTTTTACTATAGTTGTTTTTGTTCTATTAACCTTTTCAATATCTCATTATTGTTGTTGTTAAGTTTGATTCTGGAATAAGTTAGGTATGTTTATACTTTTTTTGTATTGTTAGGTAATGAAGTCTTGATTTTAGATTGAAATTGTTGGAATTTATTGTTGTTTTAAGCTCTATGTGGAACCTTTTTGCCTTACTCTGAACCTGCTGTTTGTCGAGATAAATGGGTGTTTGGCTTTGGTGTTTGTTGTCGTAAATAGGTTGTTTTGATTTCCCCAAATATAGTGTTTTGTAGTTGCTACATTAAAGATAATGTGAAAGTCATAGTCTCTTAATGATTAGCTTGTTTGATGTAGCAATTAAGTGATTTTGTTTCAAAATAACGCCTGAACACAAAAGTATTTTTATCTTACGGTGCACCAAATGTATGATTTTGTTATAGAGCAATCTTGTAGGACTAAGTTCTTCTTTAGAGTTCATTCAGTCACATGAAGTACGTATAACTTTGTAAATTTTATCTTTAACGTGGACTTGATATCAACTATTTTTACTTATTTAAATTTTCTGCTTTGTCAGTAATATTAACAGAACATAGCCTGACATCTGTCTTTGTATACACATTGTGTTCAAGGATCTCGAAACAAAAAAGGCTGATGCTTGTCTTGAATGCTCTTCAATGGTAGAATGCCAACTAGATTCTCATGGTGCACATGGTGGCTGCTAGTTTAAGGTAAACTTATTTTATGCGCTTAATAGCTTATTCTACAGTGGAAAAGCTATTATGCACTTTAAATATGTCTAGTTAAGCTTACGTCAAAAGGCTTACATCATTTTTGGGAAGAAATTGAGCTATTAAGCATAATCAGTTAGATTAGGAGTTCTAGAAACACATAAGCTTACCCAAACACCCCCATAATATACCCTTGGAAAGATTAATTAGTGATGGCTTATTTAGTTTATGCTATTATCCAGTTTAACTACTGATTAGCTTATTAATGTTCCCCCCTAAGATTTTTGTAATTGCTATAAAATTGTTCTTTTCCTCTGAAACACACAGGTGTGAGGGTGTTCTAAAGATCGGAGACGCACTAAATGGTCTTGAAGTTAATGAATATGAAGGGAACTAGATTAGGTTGTCTTTAAGAACATATATTCCGGACACCGATTTGCCTGAGCATATATCTTTCGCTCCCTTAATCTGTCTGTTTGAATACAGGCTATCCATCGAGTATGAAGACAGAGATGAGATGATTGTGGTGGAGTTGATGCTTTCATTAAGTTACCTCAAGGGTGGCCAATTGCTAATTATGCATTGAAGTTATTATCTTTAAAAGGTTCAAGTCAGCCTTCAAAGGAGGTTACTCTCAGCTTTATTTTCAAAGTTGAGGTTAGTCGTTCATTTCTAACTGTGTGTTTCGTTTTAGCTCTTACAAATATTTCATTTCAGTAACAGCTTATATGTTCTTTCTAACTTATGTTGCCCCTGATTCAAGGAATTATATAGTAGTAAAGTTTATCATTTCAACCCTTTTGACGGGTAGACTGGATTATAGTGAAATGGGTCAATCGGGTCATAACTTTGTGTACAGAATTATCTATAACATGTGTACTCAGAGGCCTCCTTATGACTATAATTATTGGCTGTATGAATATAATTATCGGTTGTATCGAGAACGCGAAGGCGAGCAGACTGATCACTATTTGGACTCTAGCAGTCGGCCAAAGCTCATAGAGGTTAGTCTTTCTGATATATGCTCATAGTTGCAAATATATGGAGCATAAACTTTGAGTTCAGGCCACTTAATAATTTCTAGAGGTTTATGTTTGTGCTTTTTCTTATCCTTTACAGAAAGTGCAAAATGAATTGTTGGTCAACTATAGCACTCAACTAATCGAAAAAGAACATTCTGGGTGTTGTGCATTGCTTCGTGATGATAAGGTATTCTTAATTTGCATTAATTATTTTGTTTCAGATATGATGATTAGCGAATAATTTGTTTTATTATCTAACAAATAGGTGGATGATCTTACAAGGATGTATAAGCTCTTTTCTAAAATTCCCGAAGGACTCGGACTAGATCCTGTTGCTAAAATGTTCACGCAGGTGTGACTTTTGCTCATAGGAAGTAGTCTAACCCAAGTCTGATGAAATGCTGACATTTTGATTATGCTTTGTGTGCCAGCATGTTACTGCTGAAGGACTGACTCTAGTCTAACAAGCTGATGATGCTGCAAGCAACAAGGTAATTATGTCTCCCCTCTAGTTCTCTCTAGTGATGAACTTTGGTGAATCTTTATTGGCTGTTATGTAATCAGTTTGCTGATTATGAACATGCTTGTATATCCAGATTTAGTTGGCATTTTATAATTAACATGCAACTTCACTATTTCTTAATTGATATACGTTGTCATAATGTGTTATGCTCATTAAGAGTAAGAAATAAAGGGTTCATCAAAACAGAAGTGAAATATGCTTGTCCGCAAGTGCAGGTGATATTTGGCTTACAATTCACTTAGAAAAAGTTTACCCAGATAGTTGATCCACAAATACTAATCTATTAACATGGTTGACTTTTCAGGTCTTTGTGAAAAAGTAATTGACTTGCATGACAAGTTCATGTCATATGTTGTTGACTGTTTCTCAAATCACAACCATTTCACAGGCCCTTGAAGAAGCCTTGCCCTAGGGTTTTTCTGCAATAAAACTAAGGCTGGTTGCTAAAGTGCGGTGCTTGCTGCGGCATATGTGATAATACCCAAGAAGGTAGGCAGTGAGAAACTTAGCCGCCTTCATATTGAGGAAACCTTAGAGAAGGTATACCCTTTGCCGCCTTCATATTGCAGTCAATGTTAACTCAATTGACACCACCAAATGGAAAACATTTTTTATGTTGTTAACAATTTCATTTTCTAATTAACACTAAAAGCACTAACTTATACACTAAGCAATACTAACTAACAAACAGTACTAACTTATACACTAGCAGTATTAACTTCTTTAGCAGCATTAATTTCTCTGAGCAGTCTTAACCATGATTAGTACTAATATTCAATAGCAGTACTAACTTTGTACTAGCAGTAGTAAACACTTAGCACCTCCAAGTACTAACTTCGATCCAAAGGTACATACCTGTGTTTTATCAAACCTACCTATATAAAAACTACTTCATATTTAATTTAGTGTTTGATACACGCGGCTTTTGTTTCCTACATGAAACACCTCCAAGTACCATACAAATGAATGTTGAGAACAAAACTGCACCTAAATTACATACGAAGTGCAAAAACATTTACGTCTCTAGTGATGCAATGCAAAGGCAAGCTAAAAAGAAGAGTCTTCAGAAGTCCTTAAATTATTGAGAATTTTATTATGAATAACGACATACAATATTATATTCTGGTGTCAGTTTATATACATTCCAGTTTTATTGTGTTTGAAGTTTGTTTTGAAATATAATTGAGATTTCTTAACTGTGACAAAAGATTCAAATGTCACACATTATTAAACACTTTATGGTTACTATTAGCTTACATATCTTTGTGTGACTAAATATTACAAAAAAAGGCAACACAAACATAAATTCATGTGGCCATTGGATAACAATAGTCCTCACAAAAATACATAATTCTTCACTTTAAACAGCAAAAGTCACACTTATTTACACTTTTGGCCAGTTTTTTTCGTTTATGCTTAATTTGTATGTGACAAAATACCCAAAACAAACAAGCTTTGTGCGGCCTAAAATATTACAAAAGGCCACACAAAAATAAAATTCATGTGGCCATTGGATAATCAATAGTCACACAAAATAACAATATTTCTTCACTTTAACAGCATAAGGTCACAACCTTATTAACACTTTGGCCACTTATGCTTAATTGTAAGTGACTAAATACCCAAAAAACATGGTTTGTGTGACCAAAGATAATACAAAAGCCATAAAACATAGCATTCATGTGGCCATTGGATTGTCGATAGTCACACAAAATACACATTTCTTCACTTTAAACAGCATATGGTTACACTTATTAACACTTTTGGCCACTTTATGCTTAATTGTATGTGACTAAATACCCAAAACAAACATGCTTTGTGTGACTAAATATTACAAAAGGCCACACAAACATAACATTCATGTGGCCATTGGATGAACAATAGTCACACAAAATACACTTTTACTTTCACTTTAAACACCATATGGTCACACTTATTAACACTTATTTGGCTCCTTTATATGCTTAATTGTATGACTAAATAACAAAAATAACATGCATATGTGTGCTTGTACAGTGTTTACCGGCCACACTTATTAACACTTTGGTCACTATTTATTTAATAGATTACCAACACAAACTCAAAATGTGACCATTTTTAATTCTTCAACCCCTTTAATGCTTACCAAGACGTCATTACTAACACCTTGTTGTGATTGTTCTAGTGTTAACTCATGTCTTAGTCGACATTATTCACGTTTCTCATTCTTCTCCAAATCATACCTAAGGACTACTATTGATAATTGTTGGATGTCCTTGGGTAGATCCCTCCGGTTCTAGTTGGATCATAGGACTAATACCTAACCTGACCACCTTATGACTTTATAATCATCGTAAGTTAATAGGTTGTTGGGTATTTGATCGTAACTATAAAACCATTGAAAATCAATCAAAGTGTTTGATATAAATCAAAACGTTTAACACTTTGAGAGTTTCATTCTTTTGAAATGCCCCCCTACACATGTGCATCGATATTCGAAATTTTTTCACGCATGGAGGAAAGAGTTATGCACTTAGAGTCTTAAAGATCACATTATTCTCGATCACATTTTAATGATATTTTCTCCCCCTATGGAAATAACTAATCTTTTAGTATTTTCAAACCAATTGATTAAAATTTAAGACATGAAAATGTTTCATGGGGAGAAAAGTGTTGAAACCTACATAACATGAATTAATGGAACGTTTTCTTTGGCTCCCCTTTAATTTCACACATATGACACCAATTGAGAGAATATGATTATGACTTTGTAAATTCTATGTGAAATTGAGTTTAAGCTACTTGTATATGTTTTAACAAAATGAGTGTTTAAATATTATTAACATTTAACATATTTCATTTGTTTAAACAATTGAAAATGTTTTAGACACACAAAATAGACATTTGAGTATGTGTCTAAACGCGTTAAAACTTGGTTTTAGAAACTCCCCCTTAAAAATAGATTCACTTTTAAAAAAATGATTCTACTTTTGAAAGATTCATGAGGAGTGAGTGTCGAACACATAATTTTGAAAGATTTTGAAAATTCTTTAGGAAATTTTTGAAAAATTGTGTTCAACGGTTTCAAAAACCAATGTTACTTAAGCTCTAAAGATTTTAAATGTCTTTGAATTGACGTTTTGTGTCAGCTTAAGTCTAAGAAGATGTTATCTTCCCATTGTGAGAATTAATGTACGGGATTGCACACTTTCCTTTATTTGAAGAGCGAGTCCTAAGCTGATATTTACTTAGAAGTCATGTGTCCCGAGCAAGAAAAGTTTTTGAAAGAATGCTCAGGAGAAAGAAGATTTCTCTTCTTTTGAAGATAAAGCGCACTAAAGCGTACTCTTTTCTTTTCTTTAAAAAACCTATTTTTGATCAGAAGTCATTGAATTGAGCTAAACGACTTTGAATGTTTTGTAAATAGTTTAACGCCGAAAAGACTGAACTTTTAGTTGTTAGGATAAGTTATCTTTAAAGATAAACTTTCCTTTCGTTGAGGTATGGGTTATGTACTGATATGTACATAAGCCATTGAGAAAATTAGAAATGACATGTTTTGAAACGTTTGAACTCTTTCTCAAACTTCATTTACACACCCGTGTCAATGTTAATCGACATTTCTAGATACGTAAATGTTATTGTTTCCAAGAGACATGTCGAGAAGATTCTTTTTGGTAATTTAAAAATTTTTGATTCTGTATTTTGTTTTTGAGATTTTCTATTTTTCTATTTTCTTTTTCAAAAATATTTTCTAACATAATTAAAAATGGAATGTTTATACAAAGATGTTGAGGATAAGATGTTTCCACTAGATGAACTCTGTTAAGAAATAGGTTCAGAAGCCTTTGAATTACCTATACTGAAAGATGAAGAGTTTGCACAAATAGTAGTGTTAGGATTATGTGTTTCCTTTCCTAATGGTGAAGCACTATCATTCGTGTTGTAGCAGGTTTCAACAGACTTTCTAATTGGAAATCACCTAAGACCAACATAAGTAAAGATTCTACCCGTTGGTTTGCATGTCAGACCAGATCTAGGAGGCTTGTCTCCAGATACACAACGAAAGATTTATTTGGAGAAAAATTTTGTAATATGGGGATCTGTCTATCATGTTTCTTAGAATCACATTTCTTTTCTACGTGTATATATATCTTTGTTGTCTTATGGGATTGTGCATCCTTGTTCTATGCAGAGGCATGAGATTTCACGTTTGAGAGGTATCTTAAGATGCACTCATCATGATTTGCATTGTAAATGCACTTTTTGCATGTAGGACATGCCAAGTCTTTTGACTTGAAGAAAGGCTTTTGATTCCTAGGCGGCTCTGCTATGTTAACAGGTCTATTCGATACATGACTACTCATGGATGGTGGCCATTTCCTAGGTTGTTGACTAAAGTTCCTAGGTTTTGGTTTGTTACCATTAGCTATGTTTGGTAATTTAGAAGTCTATTGCACACTAGGGTTTGTATTCAAAGGTTTGTCTTTCTGAAGTTGTGTCTTTTTCTTAGCTTCCTCTAGGTAGTAGTATGAATCATGTCATTTGAGCCTACAGATTCCCTTGGTGACTAAAATGACACATGCTTTGGGCGATTCCTAAACGGGCTAGGTGCATTCACATGATAAGGCTTAGCAAATAAAGATTTTCTAACTTGAGGCCAAGAATGTGGAGTGACTGGTTTTGTCAAATCATTTGATACATCAACTTGGGAGGCAAACCGATGTTTTGGATATCGGGATCGTTTAGATTTATACGCATATTGTTACTTAGCCATGAGTTGACCTCTGATTGGTTGCAAAGGCGGTTTTCCCAAGATTGATAATTTTTCAAAATTAGTATCCACACCCTTTCCTTTGATCTTGTCAATGAGTTTCTTTAACTCACTTATAGCAATGATTTCTGTTGATCCTTTTTGTTTGCAAACCGTGTCATTTTTCATTTGTTCTTAACATTGTTGTAAAGCAAGTCCAAGAGAAATCGAGTGTTGTTCAAGTTTTGAAAAACTTTTTAATAGCTCATTATACTCTTGTTTACCAACATTTTCTGTATGTTTAGAAAGCTCAAGTTTAAGACGTTCATATTCTTCTATTTTATCAAGATACAAACTTTTCAATTTAGTTTGTTCATCAATATCAGCTAAAGAATGCAAATACAAACACATAACATCTTTTGAAACACACTCTCGGAGAAGTAGATCATATATTTTCAAAAAATTAGTTTTATCAGATTCAAGTTCGTCAATCTCTTTTTCTAGTGATTGAACGTACTGTAAGTCAGCAAACATCTCTTGTTTAAGCTTATTTACAAATATGAAACTATCATTTTGTGTCTTTAGTGCAAGAGGCAACAAACAATTTTCAAAAGCAGGCATATCTTTAGTATTCGATGCACAAAATTGATCATATGTATGTTTTTCCCAAGCTTATTTAACAATTTCTTTAAAATGATTTATGTTATTAGTCATTACATTATAAGCTTGTCTACTCTTGCTTATTGATTTTTGAGTAGGTAGAAAACCTATGTTTTTGACAATGTGTGGCTTAGATTTAACAAAAGATGTTCTCCACATTTTCTTTCGAATTTCATTTGCATGTGCCAACTAATCAAGATATTCCCGTGACTGTAGTTTAAAATTTTCATAAAGACTGTTTTGCTTTGCGTAGTCGTATGGTTTCACTAAGTCTTTATTCAAGTTTGATCTAGTCTCTTGTTGAAGAGTCAATGTCTCTTCCCTATCAGGGGAAAATAAGTTTGCAAACATGGTTTTTCATATGGAATCTCATACAAACATGGTTTTTCATATTGAGCTTTCTTGATGTACATAAGATTTGCAAAAGTTGGTCTTCCATTATATGTTGAACGTTTAGGAGATAACATATGAATGGTTTGAATTGACTGATTTCGTTTATAAACAATTTCATTCAAAAATGTTAGTTGTTTTTCCACTACACTCAATTTGTTAATATCTCTTTCTTCCTTAAGTTTCAAATCTTTTATTACCTTATTTTTCTCTTTGACAATACCTTCATAACTTGATTTTGTTAAAGACCTTGTTTGACTAACTCGTCATTTTTCTCTTTGACAACAGAAATTTCATAGGCTTTTATTTTTAAACATTCTTTTATGTCATGTTCCTTTTGAGATAATAGTCCTAGAGTTTCTTTTAATTTACGTTCAAGTGTGTCATTTTCAATTGTATTGTTTTTGAAAATTTTGTACTTCTCAAGCTCAACCTCTTTATCATGAAGGGCAACTAAATATATATCTTGAGTTCTATTAGACTCCCTAAGAGTTCTATTAGTTTTCTCAAGTGTAGATTATCACTCCTTCAATTCATTAGTGAGTGATGTATTTGCGTTCCTTAATTAATTTTGAATCTTTTTATTTTCATCAATATAAAGTTTTAAATTTGCAATTAAGTTAGCAAGCACAACACGCTCATTTGCATGATTGTAACACCCCCAAATTGGGTCGCAGCGGAATAAGGGTCCGGGGCATGTTACTTCATAGATCAATAACACAAGATGTATATAGAACGACCAAAAAGTCATTTAAAACTGATACATTGGATTTAACAAAGTATTTGTTACATAAGCCGAAGCTTCACTTGTCCACTTGTTCAAAATACAAAGATTTCTAGCCCATAACAGTTATACAAAATGTAATGCGACAAAATCTTTAATGCATGATATCCAAATCAAAACCACCAATGTATCCCTTGCACCTCGTGCTTACTGATCCCCTGAAAAACATTGCTTTAAAACGTCAACAATAATGTTGGTGAATTCATAGGTTTGATAAATCATATATTGTAGGACCACAAGATTTCCCAAGTGTATGATAATGCAACAGATGCAGACATCATATAAATGTAATTACGTTGCCCTAAGCTCATGACACTGAAGCTCGACATAAATGAATACCATATAAATGGCCTACATTGCCCGTGATGATGTTCTAACCCGCAACATCCTATGTTCGACATGGTATACGTTCGTTTGCCCAGTGATAGCTAATCACCCGAACGGGGATGTCAATCCCAATAGATCTATTCATAACATTCGCGCTCACAATCCAGTAACTGACAGTTCATGATAATGGGCTCAACTAGGGTTATCGCTACTTAGGCAACACGTAATCATAATATGAAACTTAACCACTTGTATCCAGTTATAAAACATTGCATGTTTCTCACCCCAAAAACTTATAAAACAAAAGCATGTAAAACGTAGGGCTATGAACTCACCTTGAGTGAGCGAATAACAAGTATATCACAAATAATGCGTCACGTAAATCGTCAGATGCAACCTATTTAAATTAAGGTCGTATAAGTACTAATCACATTGAGTAATTACTACCATGCATAATTCTATATAGCTAATCACCATCTAATTTTTTTGGAAAAATTGTGTTTAATAAGTTAAAACGTTTATATTTCTCGTTGTAGTAAAACTTGTGTAACTTTCGTATTTTAAGCCCGATTTTGACGTTTCTTATGCCCACGCTTTCGTTTTAGGACGAGTTATCATAATTTTACATTTTCATATTTTTGATCCTCTGATGAACAGTACTTTTTACTGTTCACACCAGTTATAAATTTATTTGTATAGTTTTAGTTATCGTAAAAACCGTAAACGTCGTATTTTATTCGTTATAGCTCCGTTTTTAGCGATTCTTTCGAGCACGATCTCGTAATTGAAAGTTTTAATGATTTATGAGGTTTACAAAAATAAAAGTTTCTGTCATGAATAGTAACTTTTATAAAAATAGTTTTATAAGAGTATTTATTGTCGTAAACTCGCGAAATTCATAACTCATTCGTTATTAATTGAAAAATTACAATTCTTATCATTTTGGAATCCTAAAAATATGTGTTATTTGTTAAAATTACCAAACTTGCTGTTTTATATAATTTTTATAAATTGTTATATAAAAATTCTTTTATAAATCCGTTTATTTATCGTATAACTTGTTTTTACCGTAACTTTTTCGTTATTTATCCGTTTTTCAAGTTTCTTAGCTTTTTGGAATCGTCATGAGACGTAGTATTTTATAAAAATATAAAATAGATAGGTTTATTTTCGGATTTTGGACAGAAAGTTTGAATGGCTTTGCTAATTCCATAACTAACCTTATTTTTATACTTTCCCACTTTTGTAATCTACCACAAGTTTTATTTACCATATATGCTATATATCATACATATATTAGAGTCCATAGTTCCATATATTGTCCATTTGTCCAAATTTATAAGTCCATAATAATACTTATAAACCATAACTTTCATAAGTAACCTTAAATCACTAGTTTTATACATAGCCATTTTTACACAATAACCATGAGTGTACAAGTCTTTCCATCCTTTTACAACCTTATTTTAGTGTTCATATAACATGACTAAAAGTCCATAAACAAGATTAACATATAATTTGCATTACTTTTACTTAAATCATATTAAGAAACCTTTATAAACCCTAATTTGTATTTATCCATTTTTACACCAAAACAACATGGTACAATCCTTTTACATCCATTTTAACATGATCTCATTAACATCATAACATGTTTAAAAGTGAACAAATCCATAATTATAAGTAAAAATCCTTTTACATGTTAAAAAGTCTTAAATGGTGATTTTTCTATATAAAACATCATATTCATATAAAATCATGAAAATGAAAAGATAAAGGTTTTAGGTAACCTTAGTGATGAATGATGATGTTGAGAAATAAGAGCTAAACCCTTGCTTAGACTTAAAACCAAAGCTAGCAACCAAGATAACCCTAGCTTTCCTTTCTTGCTTCCACACTTGTAAATGGTTAGCCAATGCTTGGAAACATTTTAGAATATCTTAGGAATGATGTGTGTATAGGTTGTAGAAAATTTTGTATGGTTTGTTTAATTGAGGGGTTTTGAGCCGTGGGCTTCTCAAGGGTGGGAAGGGAGTTTTGTTTTGATTTTTCTAAGTGTTGATGAAAGAAGGAAGTATATACTAGTGTTATATATATTAAAGGGGTCAAGTACTAGTCAAAGCAAAGACCAAAGACCAAATGGTCTAGGGGGGGCAAGACAACAATGAGGGTTTTAAGGCATGACTAGTGGTCAAAACCACTAGTCATGACCTAAACTTGCTAAGTATAGCATGAATATGGTCTTGGATAATTAATGTTTATGTTTTCATGTCTCTTAAAGTAGGTATCATCCCATGGAAATGAGGATGATGGTTTACTAGATATTTCTTTTATGCAAATTGAAGTATTATAAGTAATACTTGTAATGTTTTATATAAGATGTGTAGTTTTATTTTCAATGTAGAATTTCAAATGTATAAGTCTTGGTTGGTTTTTCTTGTGTACAAAGTGACATATGATATTAACTTGGGTAAAGTTTAATAAAACTTTAGGTATTGGGTACAATTGTGGGTATTTGTTGATGTTTTTCTTGTGTACAAAGTGACATATGATATTAACTTGGGTATGTAGTATATATACCCTCTCCATGCCTTGGAGAGGGTGGTTGGTTGTTTCATTTCTCATTTTTCACACACATAATTATATTATCATCCATGTTACTTTCTCTCTCTAGAAACTTTCCAACCCACTTCTCTCTCTAGTTCTTGTATAATATCAAAGATTACTAGTATTCTACAATTGGTATCAAGAGCCATGGAGTGGTGTGTTTAGTTTTTGTGTTTGTCTTTTGATTTGTGTTCAAAACCTTTACAAAGAGCAAAATCTTGATTTAAAATTTTTTGGCTTAAAAACCTTAAAGTTGTCATTTTTCTTGTTCCTATAGGGTTAGTAACACTAGTTGTACAAGATTTTTTGCAAAAAACCAATCAAAAATGTGTCTTTTTGAGTTTTGAAAATTTGGGTTTCGTCTCAGTTACAACCGAACTAGTCTTGTCTGTTGGAACCGAACTAGAAGATCGAACGAGTTAACCGAACTAGTTAACCGAACCAGTGGAACCGATCTAGTTGATTTTAGTTGTAACCGAACGAGTTGTTTTAGTTGGAACCGAACGAGTTGTTTTAGTTGGAACCGAACGAGTTGTTATTAGTTGGAACCGAACAAGTTGTACCGATCTAGTTGTAATCAATTGGTACTCGAACTAGTGTACCGAACTGTTTACTCCTTTGTAAACCGAACTAGTGAACCGAAAATAGTTTAATCCTATGACAATCCGCGAACTAGTGAACCGATACTAGTTTACTCCTTTGACATCGAACTAGTGAACCAAAGTAGTTTACTCCTTTGGCAACGAACTAGGTGAAACCGAACTAGTTTACTCCTTTGCACTATCGAACTAGTGAAGAACTAATACAAGGATTTTTGTCTAACCTAACCAAAACTTCTTTGACAACCGAACCAATTAAGTTGTTTGAGAACCGAACTAGTCACTTTCCAATTAAAACCTATCAACTCAAATTTCTAAATTATACAGTTATTTCTTTGACTTGTAAAATCCCGTGAAACATTAACTTGTTTTCCCAGTTTTGTCGAGAATTGTAAAATCTCGTGTAGTTTCAAGAATTACTTCAAGACTCGACAACTACATAATCAAACACAATTTATTTCTACCACCGATCGATCAATTAGTAATCTTTTTGATACCACGTTATCAATGACGACTCTTGCTGATAAATCACTTCTCTCGGGTGGTGACAATAAACCACCGATGCTTGAAAAACATTTGTATGATTCATGGAAAAGCAGAATGGAACTTTATATGATGAATAGACCACATGGTAGAATGATCCTTGCTTCCGTTGAGAAAGGTCCACTCGTCTGGCCATCAATCACAGTGGATGGTGTAACAAGACTTAAGGAATATACTGAGCTCACCCCTGCAGAAGCCATTCAAGCTGATTGTGACATCAAAGCAATTAATATCATTCTCCAAGGCCTTCCAACAAAAATTTATGCTCTTTGGGAGAAGATTAAACTGCTCATGCAAGGAACGTCGTTAACAAAGCAAGAACGAGAGTGTAAGTTGTACGATGAATTTGATAAGTTCACTTACAAGAAAGGAGAGTCGTTACACGAGTACTACTTGAGATTCACATTGCTACTCAATGATATGAACATCTACAAGATGCCACTGGAGCAATTTCAAGTTAATACCAAGTTTCTGAACACTCTTCCTGATGAATGGAGCAAATTCGTTACTGATGTTAAGTTGGTTAAAGACTTGCATACTACCAATGTTGATCAACTTCATGCTTACTTGGAACAACATAAACAACATGCAAATGAAGTTCGTTTGATGCATAAACGTAACTCCGATCATCTTGCTTTAGTTGCATCTCACCAAATAACACAGTCACCTTATCAAACTCATCAACACACTTACCAAAACACTCAACTTCAACCACCAGCTTCAACATATCCATCTCCACAGTATGGTTCACCTTATCAGTCTCAACAATACTCAACTCATCAATCATCAACACCTCTTTCAGTAACTTATCCATCCAATGATTTTCAATCATCAATTCACCACAACATTTATTCTCCATCATCATCCATCCCTCAATTAGAATATCCTCCCCAAATTAACCAATAATTTGAATTTTCCCAACAAGACTCCGGTCTAATTGTTCCAGTGTTCCAGAAAGGTGATGATCCCATTGATGCCATCAATCACATGATGTCATTTTTGACTGCAGTTGTCACCTCCTGTTATCCTACTACCAATAATCAGCTGAGAAACTCGTCTAACCCTAGGCAATAGGCTACCATCATTAATGGAAGAGTTACACTACAACCAATTTAGGGGAGACAAACTTCTTTTGTTGCGGGTACTTTAAGGACTTACACTCCAGGAGCAAGTGGAAGCAATTCTGGAAAACAAAGGACGGTTATTTGCTACAACTGCAAAGGGGAAGGCCACATGTCCAGACAGTGCACCAAACCAAAGAGAAAAAGGGATGATTCGTGGTATAAGGAGAAAGTGTTGCTGGTACAAGCTCAAGCACATGGTCAAATTCTAAATGAGGAGGAACTAGCTTTTTTGGCAGATCCAGATATTCCTGAAGGTCAAAGCACACAGACTGTCATTACTCACAATGCTGCTTATCAAGCTGATGATTTGGATGCATATGACTCTGATTGTGACGAACTCAAATCTGCCAAAGTTGCTCTCATGGCGAATTTATCTCATTATGGTTCAGATGCTCTTGCTGAGGTACACAATCATGATAATATGAATAATAATGTGGTAAATCAAGTTGTGCAGGTGATGCCGTCTTCTCAACAGTCGAATGTTGTGAATCATTTAGAGACTAAAATAACCAGTGATAGCAATATCATTCCTTATTCTTAGTATGTGATTGAATCACAACAAGCAACTGTTTAGAATTCTAACTCCTCTGCACAACAAGATGATTTAATATTATCTGTGATTGAACAACTAAAAACCCAAGTTGCTAATTGTACCAAGATAAATCTGGAAAATAAGAGTGTGAATGATACCTTAACTGTTGAGCTTGAAAGATATAAGGAACAAGTTAAAGTGTTGAAAGAAGGACAAAATGTTGATTCAAAGAGTCAAAATAACGTTTCAGACACATGTGCACAGTCTGTAGAGATTGATCTTCTTAAACAAACTCTTTCAGAATATTTAAAAGAAAAGGAATCTTTATTACAAACGGTTACTCTTCTAAAAAATGATTTTAAGAAAGAAGAATCTAGGAACATTGATAGAGAAATAGCTCTAGAAAAGCAGATCAAACATCTAGATAATATTGTTTTTAAAAGAGATCAATCTGCACAAACTGTTCACATGTTGACGAAACCTCAGTTTTTCTATGATAATACCACTAAACAAGCTCTAGGTTTTCAAAATCCCTTCTATCTGCAGAAAGCTCAGCAGTCGAAACCAAAGCTATATGTTGGTGATATTATTGTTCAAACTAATCCTATTGTGATTCCTGACTCAGAAGAGACCTTAGCACTTGCTGAAGAGAGTCGTTCCAAAATGCTTTTAAAACATAAGGATAATATGATGTTAGAAAAGGAAAAGCAAGTTGATACCACACCTGATGGCTTCCTCCAAAGTTTTGAGTTTCAGGCAGTAATGCTCGAGTGTAGACCACCATAAAACTTCCAAGAGTTTCTCCTTGTTGGCACCATAGTTTGGACACAGTTGGTTAATTCTTTGGAATCTCCTAATGACAGTCAAAGATCATTCCTTTCACAACCAAGATTGTAAAATTCTTACTTCAATTTTCTTGACTTCATTGAGGCAATACTTATGGTTAAGAGTTCTTTTAATTCAGTCCAGGTGATCCTATTGGCTTGTTCTATTCCATTAGGTTGGGCGTATGCATTCCACCAAGACAATGCAATCATTGGTAATACCAGTACAAATGTCACATTTGTCATTCCTCGGCACACTTGCTACGAGAAAACACCGATTCAGTCCGTTCAAACCAGCGGATGAGGTTAACAGCTCCTTCCGTGCCATTGAAGTAGAAAGGTTGACAATTTATGAATTCTTTGTAGTTTCCTCTTTTTGCTACAGGAGGTTCTCTTGGTCCAGTATTCCTATTGGGATTGTTGGCATTTGCCATGGTAGCAGCTTGTGCTTCCAGGGCTGCAGTAAAATCAGCAATCAGTTGCCGGAGGGCATCCAAAGTTATGGCTGGTGTTTCGGATGTTGACGTCCTTTTGGGAGGCATTCTATCAACATAAGATAACACGTAGTAAGAATGATATCACAAGTTTTATTGAAAGGGTAAGCTAAAGACATGTAATGCTAAGATGCTTAAAAGAGAAATGCTTATTTTATGGATTTTAAGCACTTAGAAGTTATGGTATGATTCATGGAGACGGAGATAATGATACAAATGATGGAGATGATGATGAAAGAGAGAGATAAGTTGGAAACAATAAGGTACGAAATGGGATTGCCTTTATAAATAACTTTCCTTTTTACTGTACACAGTCAAGATTTGACAAGCGTTTTTTTTATTTATATCACACATCCCGTGACTAGGATAAAGCTAAAACTGGTTTAAGAGTTTGTTGATTTTGAGCGGGTAGATGACATCCTAAAGATCTTCCTAATTTGTTTGGTGACGAGCTTTGGATATTCTCATGATATGTTCAGATCGGAAATTCCTGTATAAGCAAATCAATCTTATCCTTTTGCCCAAACTAACTTCTTTTGAGTTTGATAATCAGAGATACGGATTTACTTGAGTTCGGTCTAATCGTTCGTCACAAATCCTCGTATATCATTCTATCAATACGTCCTTCCTCCATTTTCTCGATGTGGTGAAGATAAAGTTCATCTAAGTAATTCAAAATATCTTCGATTGTTCCTCCTGATGTTTCATATACAATCTAAATTAGACAATTTCCCTATTTCAAAATATCAGAGTGGGGTATAGTATAAACCTAAGGAAGATGGTGATACCACATCACAGGATTTATGAGATACCAGATGAATAGATTAAAGTAGTTTGAGGAAAAGATGGACAAATCGCTTTTTAGGTAGTAAATATTCCTTCAGAACCAAAGAAATATCGAGGATCAAATAGTAGTGATGGTGGTAATATCGGAGATGGAGTCAAAATAGCTGGTGAAGTAATAGGATCTGGTGATGAAATAGGTGATTCCTTAGCATAAAATGCTTGTACGTCCTTCAAACAAGGATTATTGTAGAAAGATGAGAATACTGGTGGGATCATATTATCTGTAGAGTTTTCTGAAGAGTTAAAAGAACTGCTTCCTGATGAAGCTGGGAAATAATCCGATGAGACCGAAGTATAGTTAAGAATATTCATAGAGGAAAAAGCATCCTCAATATCGAAAGTAGAGCGGTTGGGAGAAGACATCGTTCTGTTAACAACCCCGTCGTAAATAACATAAGTTATTTATGTAATAGTATAATAGATATGTATATTTACATACTTGTTCCGGAATGTAGTGGCACGGAGGACTTTGATGGCTAGAAAAGAAATGTGGTTATAGTTAAGGTTTTGACCTTGTTCTCTATAACCATGGCGCTGATACCAATCTGTAACACCCCCATTTTTACAATATAGCAGCGGAAGCTAATCTGGGGTATTACTTCATGGATACAACAATCATAATCATAGAAAACAACTTTAAAAGAGACGTTGTTGGAAAAATTTAGTTATCATTCATTATAATCAGAGTTTTTACAAAATGCAGGTCCCAAAATCTAAAATATTATGTTTGAATGATAACAGTTCAGCCATCTTCGAGTCCATGCCACTCCGTACCGCAACTTGCTCAATTACCTGAGATAAACATGCAAAAAGGTCACACAAAGGTGATGGTGAAATTCATAGGTTTGAAATGTAATAGTTGAATACAAGTTATAGTGTAAATACTGGTATTGCAGGGATAATTATCATTATTATCATGGAGAACAGTATTATCATGGAGAACAGTATTATCATGGAGAACAGTATTATCATAGAGAACAGTATTATCATGGAGAACAGTATTATCATGGAGAACATTATTATCATGGAGAATAGTATTATCATGGAGAACAGTATTATCATGGAGAACAGTATTATCACCCTAAACTCATGAATCACATAAGAGATATTAAAGAGATATTGGGAGATATTAACCTAAAAAAAAAAAAAGAGATATTAAAGAGATATGAGAGATATTCCCAACGAGACATTAAAGAAAAATTGGAGATATTACCCAAAGAGACATTAAAGAAATATTGGGAGATATTACCCAAAGAGATATTGGGAGATATTATCCAAAGAGATACTGTGAGATATTACCCAAATAGATATTTCCATGTACTTAAGTAATAATATATCAGAATAGCATACAGTTTAATAAGCACTTGCATTCATAGTTTACAGCAGGTATTACGGGTTTATAAAGTATGTGAGATTATGAACTCATTAAGTATTTGAAAAGTAATCCATGTGTTATGAGTAAATAAAAAGTTTTGTAACAAGCCATGGATCCCCCTCGCGTGTTTATAAAACCCTGTAAATAATAAAGGCGAGGTTTATGAACTACACCTGATAGATAAGAATAATAATATTCTGAATATGGAAAGCTACACCTTATCACAATCTTAACCGGGGATGGTTTTTGATAATAGTAAAATGATAGTAACCAACCCACGTCACACAACCTGAGTAAACATGTCAAGTCTAAGATTGTACTCTAGAATTTAGTTTTAAAGAGTTATGAGTTTTTGATTGAAGAGATATGGAATTATTATTGTTATCACCGATCGGGCCATCATAACTCAGAATCATTCAGTAAACGTTTGAGGAGCTAGGGCACTTTAAAATCGTAAACCCAATAAACGTCAGAACGTATTACCAAGATAAAACACCTTAATAATGAAAAGCTTCCCTATGTATAGTGATATGAAAAATCGGTTTTTAAGTCGTTTTAATCTATATCTGGAAATGTAAAGCACGAGAAACGTTAATTAAAGTTATGTCTTATAAGGTTTTAAACATGATTTTACACTTTTTCAAAATGTTACATTTTAGACCCTAGGGTTTGGAAAATTGCAAGTAGACCCCTGGAGTTTGCACTTTTACGACTTTGGTCCCTCAACTTTGAAAGATATGCCAAGTAAACCTTGGACTTTGAAAAGTGACATAATAGACCCCTATAGTTATAACTTTGATAAAATGACACTTTTAGTCCTTTTAGTTATAAGTTTCCGAAAAGCTACGAGATATATAACCCCTTGACATGGAATTATAATTACAAAACATGTCCAAATTGCCATGCAAGCTTATTTTAACATTTCAAAAGACATTTATAAGTTATAATAAACTAAAATATGAAGTTTTAACGCAACACAAGTTTAAAATAACGATTCGTTTAAGGCTAGGAGCAAAACGGGTTAAATTAGGGTTTCAAAACGTAAACGCGCGGGTTTTAAGTTCAAATTCCTTAATTAATCAATAAAGTAGTTATTTTAACATTAGTTAAGCATGCTAGGATAGATTATAACAATATTTAATCATTATAACATTTAGTTTTAAGAAAAACGCGAAATTAGGGTTTCGGGTGTACGGTTTTGGATCAAAATGGAAAATGAGCATGAATTGAGTTATGAAACTTTAACAAGAGTATATTTAGGATCATATGAACATTATAAGGGTGTAGTAGCAGAAGTAGAACATTCAAAACCTGGGTTTGAGCTTCAATGATCAAAAATGGTGGAAATGGGTTGTTTCGGGTAGTATTATACTACTTATGTACGCCTTGTATCTTTACTCCGAGGCTTCAATTCTTCAGGGATTCGCTTCTTGAACTTCTTTAATGATCCTAGGATCATAAGGGAGCAAAGTATTGCTGCCAATTGGGTTTGAGAGAGAAGAGATGTGGTGCGAGTATGAATGAACACCCAAAGGCCCTATTTAAACAAATTATTTGAGGAGATGAGAGGTTAAGGAAACCCATAAATTCTGTTCTTGACACATAGGAGGGCTAATATGTGATGTGTATAAGCTATAAAAGCAAGTGTGGGGGTCTAGGAAAGTAGAGTGAAGTGTTGGATGGCCTTGGTGCATATCCCCGGCTGGTTATGGGCTAGAATGGGGAGATGTGTGCTTCATTAGACCCAGCAAAGGTTACAGGAGCCAAGTAAGATGCAATAAGGGTTATGAGGTGCTATGTCATTGAGCTGCTTTGCCACATGGTTGTTGAATTAAATGGTCAAATTTGAGAAGAAAATGGAGTTGCGGGTCTTTTTGGTTCGATTAGGGTTTTTCTAGTGTTATTCAAGTCTTATAATACGCGTGTCGCTTGGTTAAAAATGAATTAGTTACTGATCCTAGAAATATATTAAGGTTTTAAAATCAAGAGTTTGGTAAGTGGTGTTGGTTTAAAATGGGTCAAAATGAATGAAATATGCTCGGGTTCAAGTAGGGCTCGTTAGGGTTTCATTAGGGTTTTCAAGCTTATAATTCTTGTATTTTGCCAATTTTAATGATAGATAAATGTTCACAAGGATTATATTAAGTGTTATTAGCAAAAATCCCTAGATGGTTTGGATATAAAATTGGTGAAAACGAGTAAACGGGTCATATGATCCATTTAGGGTTCATTTAGGTTTTCCAGTTGACAATCTTGTAATAATATTGAAATGATGATGGAAATGATGACTGAACATGATTGGAATAATGTTTAAAAAAAGTTATTACAACTTATTTGAGAGTTTGGTTTGGGTTTATGGATGGATAAAAAATCGAGAGAAACGGGTCATGGATTAGAAACTAGCTCGGTATTAGTGATAGGTTTTGAATTAGGGTGAGTATAAAAAGATGTATGATATCTTATGATTAGAATAATTAGGGATTACACATTGTATATTGAGTGTAGTATCATGTTACACAAGTGATGGTGAAGAAATTAGAATGAAAACGGAGGTAAAACGGCTATTATAGATGACATGTTAATGACTTTGTACATTGTGCTTTTAAGACTTGGTACGTTGACTTGTCGATGATTTTATATTTCAAATAAGATGTTTATATTGCTTGTAACATATGATTTAGAGGCTTGTGCCTTCACTTAGAATAAAAAATTGTTAATCATTCATGGAATTAGGGTTTAGAGTAATGATAACGGATTATAAAGCCCGTTTTGAAATAACGATTCGATGATACATTAATAGGAGATAATGTACTTTGTAATAGAGATATGAAGAATAGTGACTTGACATATTTGATTGTTTGCTTGACATAATGAAGAACAGAATGGCCATAGATAGGTTGCGTGAGCTTGTCTACTTTAGTTATGCAAGTTCATGACATACTTGAGATAATTGACAATGCACTTAATGTCATAAAGGCGAAAAATTTCCCCGTAAAAATTGTAGATCATAGTAAAAAAGGATGATGAAGAATTCTTGGGTTGTATATAATAAATTTTATTTAATCGTTTTTGTTATCGTAAACTCGTAAATGTCGTAATTACCGTCGTTAATGCTCCGTTTTAGCGATTCTTTCGAGCACTTCTTGTAATAGAAATCCTAACCTGTATTTATGATTTTTTTACAAAAAATATACGTTTCTATCATGAATCGTAACTTTTATAAAATTAGTATTTTAAAATAAAAGTATTTTACTTGTCGTAAAACACGCAAAATCAAAACTCATTCGTTATTAATTGAAAAATACAATTTCCTTAACCTATTTTGGAATCCTAAAAATATGATTTTAATTTGTTAAAAATACCAAACTTTCTGATTTATATAACTTTATAAATCGTTTTATAAACAATTCTATTATAAACCGTCTATTTATTTTATATCTTGTTTACCTATAACTTTTTCGTTATTTATTCGTTTCCAAGTTCTTATCCATGCCCGATTCGTCTTGAGATTTAGTATTTATAAAAACATAAAATGATATGTTTTATATTCGAATTTTTGACAGAAAGATTGTGATGACGTTCGTATTCTATATATAAACCTAATTCATACTTTACCCAACATTGTAATCTAACACAAGTCTTATATACCAATAAATGTTCTATGTATTTACTTTATAATAAGTCCCTTAGTCCCACAATTGTCCAAATGTCCAAGTTACCAAGTTCATAATAACACTTTTAAACCATAACTTTCTTAAGAAATCTTTAATCACTAGTTTATACATAACCATTTTTACACATAAACCATGAGTGTACAAGAGTTATACTTCCAATATAATCTTATTTTAGTGTTCATATAACATAACCAAAAGTCCATGAACAAGATTAACAAGTCATTTGCCTTACTTTTACTTGAAACTTATTAAGTGAACTTTTAAAACCCTAATTTGTATATATCCATTTTTATGCTTAAACCAACATGGTACAATACTTCTATGTCCATATTATCATGATATTAACAACAACATATCCTATGTAAAAGTGCACAAATCCATGATTACAAGTAAAAACTCTTTTTACATGTTTAAAAGTCCTAAATGGTGATTTTGCTAAGTAAACATCATATATATATAAACTCATGAAATGAAAAGATAAAGGTTTTTAGATAACCTTATATTGATGTATGATGATGAGAAATTTGTCCTAAATCCTTGTTTAGACTTTAAAACCAAACTTGCACCCTTTAAAACCCTAGATTTCAAGAACAATCCCTAGCTTCCTTTTCTTGTTTCCACACTTGAAAATGGTTAACCAATGCCTTGAAATCAACATAGTAATCTTTGAATGATGTGTGTATGTGTGTATAGGTGGTAGAAATTTTTGTATGGATTATTTAAATGGGGGTGTTTGAGCCGTGGGCTTGCAAGAGGGAAAATAGAGTGTTTTTGTTTGATTTTTGTTAATCTAGTGTTGTATGTTTCTTATTACTAGTAAGCATGTATAATATTAAACTAGCTGGTCAACAGATTGCAATAGTGGTCAAGAAATATAAGGAGGGTCTTAAGGAAGAGCTTATGGTCAAATGAGACATAACATGACTAGGTTTAATGAGATAGGCGTGTACAAGCCACTGGTAATGAACAAAAGTGTGCCAATATCACAATTAGATGTTGTAGCCATGGGTAGAGAGGGGGGAGAGGGTTTCCTAAGTAGGTTTTTGATAGTTAACAATTATCTTGTATCATTTGTAAGTTGTAAGTTGTTAGTTTTATAGTCATAAAGGTATAACATGAAATGTATAAGTTCTTGTTTTATTTTTCTTATGTACCAAGTGACATATGACATTAACTTGGGTAAAATTTAATAAATCTTTAAGTGTTGGATGCAAAAATAAGTATTCGTTGAAGCGTAGATTAATTAAGGTGGTTTCGGGTATGCCTAAACTTAATTTATCACGAAACGTAAACACTTTACGTAACCGATAAAAATAAAAATGAACAAAGACCATAAATTATTCTCAAAATAAATTATTACTACTGAGTTTGATGTAAACGCTTAATTGTTTGGTGCCCGTTTACATTGAACGCTAATTTTTAGCTTACGCGATTTTACTTAATACATGAAATTACAAGCAAACGCGTACGACACTAAAAATAAATAGTAGATTTATCGACGTCGTCAATGACTTGAAAACACGGGGTGTTATAGACTTCCCCCGTTAAACGAGCCTTGTCCTCAAGGCTTACGATGCAGCACTTGACGACGGTGCGGTCTTGGTGAAGAGGTGTGGGTATTTCTTCTTGAATTGGTCTTCACGTTCCCACGTGAACTCAGGACCTCTCTTGGAGTTCCATCGAACCTTGGACTAATGAGGTATCTGCTTTTGCTTCAACCGTTTAACTTCACGGTCCATGATCTCAACGGGTTCCTCAACAAACTGAAGCTTGTCATCAAAATGAAGTCCATCCAACGGAACGGCTAACGGTTCGTCGGCATAGCACTTTTTCAAGTTGGATACATGAAATGTATTATGAACCCTGCTTAGCTCTTCTGGAAGCTCGAGCTTGTAAGCAACCTCTCCAACCTTTTCTAACACCTTGAAAGGTCCAACATACCTAGGGTTTAACTTCCCCCGTTTGCCAAAATGTACGACCCTTTTCCAAGGCGAAACTTTAAGCATAACTTTATCCCCGACTTGGAATTCCATCGGTTTACGCTTCAGATCGGCATAACTCTTCTGTCGATCACGAGCGGCTTGCATCCTTTGCTTGATTTGGACGATTTTCTCAGTTGTCTCTTGAATTAGTTCTGGACCGAGGATTTGAGCTTCTCCAACTTTGGTCCAACAAACAGGTGAACGACACTTTCGACCATAAAGTGCTTCGAATGGTGCGGCCTTGATGCTAGTGTGATAGCTATTGTTATATGAGAACTCGACTAATGGCAAATGGTTAACCCAATCCCTTCCAAATTCGATCGCACAAGCACGCATCATATCCTCGAGAGTTTGAATGGTCATCTCACTTTGCCCGTCTGTTTGTGGATGGTACGCAGTACTTATATCCAAGTTAGTACCTAAAGCGTTCTAAGTGACCTCCAGAAATTGGATGCGAACCTCGGGTCGCGATCACAAATGGTTGAAACAGGTATTCCATGCCTTGTAACAACCTCCTTTAGGTACATTCTTGCAAGTTTATCTATAGGATCAATCTCTCTCATTGGTACAAAGATAGCAGACTTAGTGAGTCGGTCAACAATCACCTAAATGGTGTCGTAGCCTTGCGACGACTTAGGAAGCTTCGTGACAAAATCCATAGTGATGTTGTCCTACTTCCATTCAGGTATCTTGGGTTGTACCAACAATCCTGATGGTCTTTGATGTTCGGCCTTGACCTTAGCACAGGTTAAACACTTGCTAACATAGGTGGTGATGTCGGCTTTCATATTAGGCCACCAATATAGCTTCTTCATATCTTGATACATCTTGTCGGAACCCGATGAATAGAGTATTTTGACTTGTGGGACTCGTGCATAATCACAGTCCTCAAGTTGCCATAACATGGTAACCAACTCCTGCCATTGAAGCATAGAGTTTCATCCGCACGCGGTTCCAACTTTTCCATTCTAACTTTCTCCGGATCCTTAGCATTTTCATGTAACATGCCTCCAACATATTTGTTCTTGATGTTCTCTGGTTTTCGTGCTTCAGTCTGAGCATTCAAGATTTGTTTGGGAAGATCCAAGCTAATAGTCATGACCTATGCAGTTAATCTCGGCGAGATCTCGGCGAGATCTCGTCGAGATCTCGGATCTCGGGGTAAAAAAAAATCTCGGT
>BQNB010038843.1:0-20431 GCA_026074375.1 Tanacetum coccineum | reverse complement strand
GTTATTTTTGTAGTCTCCAAAGCCTAATTGTATGATAGGACCATTAATTGCGGCTATGTTGATCAGTGGGTTGTTCTTAGTGCGACTAAGGATATAATCTAATTTGTCGGTTTAGTATGCGGTGTATTCAGACTTTCTAACAAAGGGAGTAGTGTGGGGGAGACAGGGCATGCGACAACCGTGACATAGTAGTATAGGGCAACAATTAAGTAATTGTGTACCTAAATTAATATATGAATAAAGTATTTCAAAATAGAGTTCCCAAAATAGTGTATTCCAAATAGTATAACCAAAATACTATATCTAAAATAATGTATTCAACGTTGGTCGTCTGACAACTCAATGTTAGGACATATTTGAAATAATGCTTACTATAGTATTCAAAATAGAAAATCATAGTATAGGTCTGCTTGCATAAGTAAGCAGTAGCAAAGTATGAGTATGCATGGCGACAAATAGAGCATTGCAAGGCAAGCATGTCAGGCAAGTATAAGCGATAAAGATCATATAGTAGTATGATTATAGATAAGTATGGCCACATGTAGAGCTTGCAAGGCAAATATGCAAGATACGCATGGGCAATAGAAATAGGGCAATCATTCAAGGCATCACGTAATGCAATTAAGGCAACATGCAAGTCAATGGGATATCAACGATGATTTAGGTTTTAGCATTCGCAAAGAATTTCAGGTAAGAGTATAAAGTGAAAGTACATATTATGCAATATGTCCACTCATGGCCAGGTCATTTTCAGTTGATCTTAGAATTCTATGTCCTCCTCCCCTCTAACATAACTTAAGGAAACTTGCCCCATCATTTCATGATCCTTCATAAATTAGACATAGTTGATCAGGCTATGCATAGCTTAGGAAGAACTTATGAAATGCTCGAGCTAGTCAACTTTTGTCATGTTCGAGGTTTTGCAAAAAGTTTTAGTTGGTTATAGTTGTGTTTTTATATTTGAAAAAACATATTTCTCTATAACCTTGGCTCTGGATACCAATCTGTCATACCTCGCTAGAAGCGAAAACATGGTGATGTGTGTTTTGCAAGCTTTAAATTTATAATACTAGAAATACCGATTTTTTTACTAAAAACACAACACTCTGGAAGTATACCCGTTTGTGTATAGTATAGCTTTAGGTAAGTCAAGGTCGTTCCACGGGAATTGAAGTTTTCACAGTTTGTAATTAAGGTGCTAAGGCTAAATTGATTGTCATAGATCAAATTAACCAAATTGTGCATATATCAGATTAAAGGATGATTCAAGCAAACGATTAAAGTATGTTTGTTTAAGCAATGATCACTAAGACAATGAAGTGTTTAGGATAGTGTTTATAAGTTTAGAGAATAAAGATTTCAAAAGTTACAAATCCTTTCGGCCTTTAAATATAACGACTAATTATATCGATTAATAACAACAAATCCTTTCGGCCTTTATAAGTTATTATAACCAATATATTACGTGGAATGATAAAACATAAGTTTATAAGTATCCTTTCGGCCTTTATACTTAGAAAATCATGTTTAACCATTTCAATAAACACATATCCAAACGCTCCATATCCAAGATCACATATCGCTCAAACAAACACAAGATGACTACTCCGTGTTCATATTTATAACAAACATATTATAAATGAGAAACTCATAATATTTCATCATAAATATAAATAAGAATGTACCAACGATTAGTAAACGAAAGTGTATGAGAACAAAAGATTGAATAACTAATTATTTGACTAAATAACCAATTCCAACATCAACCACTGATTCCAATATCAAACCTACTCCCTATAATTATGTAACCAATCGGAATATATCACCAATATCCTTAGAATTCAGCGGCAACAACAATGGTAGACGGAAAAGGGGTGTTTGGCAATGCGTTTTATGATGAACACTTGAAGAATTATGGTTGATTCTCCAAGTATATGGATGTTAGATTCTGGAAACGGATGTATGAGATATGAGAATAGTGGTAGGTTGCTAGAAGTAGATGGTGGATAGTGGTGGTAGTCGATGGTAGTGATGGTTGTTTGAAGGGGTGTTTGGTTCCTTGGTTTGTCAAGCCAAGATCACCAAAAACACCTATTCTAGGTGTTCTAGACGAAGGGGATTTATTTGTATAAGAGTATGATTGTAGGATGAATGAAATGGATTGAAATTCTTCCTCTATTTATAGGCTGAGTGAGGGGTGAAAGTGCGGCGCACAAAGAAACTTGTGCGACGTACTTGGTGATTAAATGCAAAGGGAATTAAATGTTTATTGGAGAAGTACGACGCACAAAGGAATTTGTGCGGCGTACTTGGGGTATTAATGCGGTAGAATTTATGTCTTCATTTATTCTTTAACGTCAGATAAGAAGTGCGGCGCACAAAATACTTTGTGTGGCGTACTTATGGAGTTAATGCTGAATTTTGACTAAGTCTTTATTTTCATGACTTTGAGGATAAGTGCGGCGAACAATTGGTATGTGCGGTGCACATTTGCACTTTAGGCTTGATTCTTTATCTTTTCTTATATATTGTCTTCCCGAAGTGTATAATTACTCGATCTTTGTTGTGTTTGAGCTCGGGATATCTTCAAGCGAACCTACACATATTTCATGCTATTAAGTATCGAAAGTTCACGAGAAATGATTAAACATATACAAATAACGCCACTGAAAACATGTATAATTTGGGCGTTATCAAATCCCTCAACAATTAGTTGTTGCTTGCCCTCAACCAATCAAAGCGAGAAAATAAAATCATTTATCGTGATGTGGAGAAAAAATCATTTTAGCATTAACAAGTGTTTACCAGTTTTATAACTTTTTAGGCATAGACATATAATAGAGCACCTCACATAAGGAAAGTGTTTGTTTTTGAATTCACAAGAGTCACTCAGATAGGGTTTCATATTTTTGAAGTCACTCAATTGCACAGACATAATCTAGGTCGCTACCATATGCTTGTACTAGACATATAAACATGCCCATTGCGGTGTGAGCACCTAGACAAAAATCTCAAAGAGGCAAAACGTGATAACGATAGAGGTGAGCAACATAAACTTGATTCCATGTGCTAGAACTTTGCCTCATACTTTGAACTTTTATTTCTTTCCTCTCTTTTTTTTTATTTTTTCTTTTTTTTTGAATTCTTTTTATTCCGGATACTGCGATAACTAAGGCTGGTACAAAACTTCTTCTTCATTGAGCATATTTTTCTTGCTCTTAGGATAGTTTGGGGATCTCAAAACTGAGAGTGAGTGCTGCAGATACATGATTGCATAGGGATTTATTTCACCTCTTATCATACGACTTTGTCTATAAATTAACCTCACTGTGGTCTGATTGAAATGGTGATGAATTGTTGAGTTCATTTAGTTTCACTTTGGTGCACCAAGGAAATAATATTGGAGCTTTAACAATTTTTGTGTTAAATGATGTAATATTATTATATATACATTATTTTTTGTGTTATAATTTAAGATAAGTTTTATGGTTCTAGAGGTTAAGCTAAGAGAAATAAAGTTATTTGATGAGAAATTCATTTTCAATCACTTATAGTAATAATGGAAATTGGTTGGTGTATTTTGAGAGAATTGTTTGGTTAATATGTGGAATCACTATGTGATGGATAAACAGTAGAATTGTGTCATTTTGAAAGAAATGATTTGTTAAAATTATAGAGTTTTTTGGAAGACTTTCCTATTTTAGAAAGTGAATTTGGAAATGAAAATTTATTTTTAGAAAGTAGTTTTCAAGCAAAATGGTTTAACAAATTAGCTCAGGGTTTTATAAAACTTAAGTTATAAAGATAATTAATTAATTAATAAAGAAATAATTAATTTTTTTTATGGATGAAGTAAAATACGAAAATTTAAAGGAAAAAGAAAAGAAAAGAGAAAAAAGGAAACCTAGTTGGTATCAAATTCTAATTAAGTCGTTATCTAGTATTTCTTGTAGGCTATAAATATAAAACCCAATCCCTCACCCCTCAACTTTTTGTTCGACCAGGATGGAGAGAAGAGAAAAATGTGAAGAAATATTTAAGGTTTTTCCAAGGTAAGTTTTTCTAGTAGATGGTTTAATCCTAGTATAATCCCTTTAATTCATAGTAACTTAATAGATGTATTTAGGGTACATTAAGATCTTAAATTTAGTTTTTATCTTTAAAATCGTTTTTATATTTTAATGAAGTTAATCATGTGTACTTAGGGTTTTAGTGGTTAGTAAATTCGGAGTTAAATTTGTTGGCAGTTTAGATAGGGTCATCTTGCGAGAGTCAAACTTGATCCATCCCGAAAAGCTTTTAATTATGATTTTTCCAAAGCCTAAATTATCTAACAGAGAGTCTACTTTCAAACCCAAAGTTACATGCATTAAACGTGAGTGGAAGGTATTTAAAAAAATAATTTCAAACAGATTCGTTGTCCAAGGCTGAGTTTTTTATGTCAGATTAGGTCAAATAAGAGAAGTAAAAACCTATTTAATATTTGAATTATACTTACCCTTCTAGATCTAGCGTAGTTAATTATATAGGGTCTTAATAAAAATTCCCCAAAGTCAATAATTAATTCCAAGTCTAAGTATGATTTTAAGGCTAAACTTTATAGTGCGCCATGAGACTCGAATTGTGGACCTGTTTTGAAATTTAATTTTCTAGAGTATCTTGTGTATGTAATTGGCTTTTGGGAGCCACAAGGTAGTTAATATACCCATTAATGAACATAGGTGATTTTTGGTTTGAATTATGGAGGTCATTAAGTCAGGGTTTTGAATGCGATAAGTCACGTTAAAATGTGCAGTTTTGGTATGGAATTGTGATTAACTAGTGAACACTTGTTAGTGAAGTGTTAAGGTTGGGTATGGTGTAAAGTGACCCCATGGGGTAATAAAACCTCTTATACATCCATCATCTGAATGTTTACAATGTACATTATCATTTCCGGCATAGTAGCGTGTAACACGAGTATATTGTTGCTTAGATTTGTGCTAGTTATTTGTGAAGCCTTGTTGGAAGTTTTTGAGAGCTAAGCAAAGGTGAGTTTCCTAGTCCCTCTTTTAAATGTTTTTACATTGGGATTGAAATGATGCAAAGATGTTTTGAATGTGCTAAATCACTGCGATTATTTGGTTTTACTTGAGGCATGAACGTTTATGTGGTTATCATATGTAGTAAATGCTAGCATGTTGTTATGATTTCTAGTGTGTTCCGGTTAAGGGTCAGCGCTTCTACTAATCCAAATCTAATTGGAGGATTGAAATAAGATCTCATTTCTGTGTGGTTCCGGTTAGAGGGTAGTGTTTCTACCTATTCCAAATCTAATTGGAGGATTGAAATAAGATCCCATATCTGTGGTGAGTCCGGTTGTGAGGTGTAGTGACCCCTACTCATTCTCAATCTAACTGAGGGTATGAAAATATAACACCATATGTGTGTTCCGATCGGAGGGCAAAGTATACCACCCAGTATGGTTTAACGTGGTATCGTAGGGCAAACGTTCCGTCCCGTTATGAATGATTGTGAATTGTTTGAGAGTTTATATGATAACTAGCTTAAATTGTTCTGCCATGATATGTTATGATATTCGTACTACTACTATTATTATTACTATACTTAACTTGATTTAAGATTCCTTAATGATACGGTTCAAGTGGGAATGATCCACAATTAAACGTTGAGGGTATGGAGTCTTTGGTATGTACTCACGGAATGGATATTCATTTGTTTTAAACATGTGATAGTTTCCTTTTGATGTCTTAATTGGTTTATCTTTAACGATGATAGGAGGAAGTGTTTGAATTTTCAAAGAATCATCGGACTTTCCCCTTTCGGTTAATACGGCATTCACATGCTCGGTGTGAGCTTGAGGAGGAGGTTGTGGTGCAATCTAATTGGTTTGTTCTAAAGAGATGTTTTGAGACTTCTCCCACTCGTCTATTTTCCTTTCCATGTTTTTAAAGATAGTTTGGAAATTCTTTTCATTTTGATTCATCTTTATAATCATATTGTTAACATTGTTCTTGACAAACATATTTGAAACTCTTTGATCATACAAGAATTTAGTCGTTAATTTTTTGAAATCAGTTTTAGATTGAGGTTCTTGGTTGATAGGTTTAGACTTTTTCTTAGGTAACACACCGGTGGTTTTACCATCGTCTCTGGCAAAAAATTTCCAATGAACAATTCTCATGCCATGGATACATCTTTTGAAATCTTTGAGGTCATTTATCACATCATTGTTTAATTCTATGAACGATTTCTCGAAATCATTACGATCATGATGGGATTGGTGAGAATACGAGTAATGAGGAATTCGGTTTTGATAACCTTCACATTGGATGTAATTGGCTTCATGACGTTTACACACGGCAAGTCATCATTCATGTTGTTTTTAGAAGTGTTTCCATCTCTAAGCTCATTTTATTTGTTGCGTATATCTTGCAATTCTTCATTTAAGCTTATAATTTGAGAATCCATAGCCTTCAATTTTTTCATAAATCAAGAATTATCATTATTACTATCACTTCCATCGGCGAAGGAAATAGATTTTTGATGATGATCGTTTTGAGATTTAGTGGACCAATTAAATTTGAAAAGGACTTTGTCCTCAAGATATTGAAAAGCTTGATTTAGACTTTTATAGAGGAAGATTCCTCTAGTAGTTACATCTAGGATTCTTTGAGTGGGTTCATCTAGACTGTGATAGAATATTCGAAGCATGCTCTTGAGTCGTAACCAAGCGTCGATTAGACTTTCACATACGAGTTGAGAGAAATTTTTGATTTCAAGTAAAAGACGGTTAAATAATGAAGGTGGAAAGAATTTGTTTATAAAAGCTTTTCTCATTTGTTCCCACAATGTTATAGACTCTTCATTAAGTTTGTTAAACCAGGTTTTAGCTTTATCGCACAAGGAAAATGGAAATATCAAAAGCTTAACACCTTCACTCTGCGTTTCACTGTATCTGAACATGTTGCAAATTGCGAGAAATTCACGGATGTGGTTATGTGGATCGGCCTACAGATAACCATCGAATCTACTTTATCGTATCATATTTAAGTGAGTACTATTGATAACAAAGTTGTCATCAACATCGAGTTGAATAATGGTAAAATTAGGAGTCGGTGCTACAGTCTTAGCACTTTCCCACATAGGTTGATCATCTGGATCGAGAATTATTTGTTTGGATTCAACATCCTCTTTAGGTATATTTATAACGACAAAGTCATTAACGGAGTGCTGAGTTGAAGATTTGAATGATTCGATCTCGATGACTTCTTTCTGGGTAGTTTTAATCTTATAAGTTCTTGTTTTTAAACTTTTATTAAATCTATATATTAGACTTACTAGTTGTTTTCCAAAAGATATTGGATTTATACATACGTTAAGTATTTTGCAAAAAGACATTTTTATTTATATAATTAAGGCTAATAGGATAATATTCAAAATAAAGTAAGTTATTTTCATATATATGTTTTTATTTTTATAAATTTATATATTAAATATATTTTAATTTAATTATATATAGCAAATAAGGATATTATTCATTGGGGGTGTTTCTAGAAATCGTTGATGTGTTTGTTAGGTCGGAGGTTCGTTCTTCTTATCGACGTTTACATTCGTTTGATTTTTTTTTCTTTTTGGAATCGTGTAATTTTTGGGTCCATACTAATTGGTGCATGTGAAGTTTGAAATTTCCTCATGGCGTGGTGCTAGAATTGATGTTAGGACGTATCTTCTGGGTCGTACGATTGATAGTAGTGAAGCGAATGGAATTATTCGCGATCCCAAGTTGGAAGTAGAGAATTCTCGTTTTACTTTTGATTTAGTGCCTCTTAGTTATAGGAGCATTGATGTAGCCGTATGAGAGAATTAGTTGTTGAGGCATAAGGCTGGGATGGTATGCCACAAGAAGGTAGTTAAAATACCTTAGTAAGCTAAAAAGTGTTTAAGGTTCGTAAGAAAACGGACTAAATAGGATGCGAGGTCTCGTAGGAATACCAAAGCATGAGTCAAAATTTAGTGATACTTTAGTAGTATGTGAGTTTCTCGAAGTGTTTCTCAGGATTTAGTGGGTTTTACCCCTCGTCATGAAGAAGAATTTCGTATTGAATTAGTACAAGGAGCGACGCTAATTTGCGAAGGCTCGAATCGTTTAAACGCCTTTAGAGAGGCAAAAGTTGTTGGAATGATTGAAAGAGTTGCAAGGTAAAGGTTGGCTCGAATAATAACTCGTGGTGGGAAGTGTCTATATTGCTTGATAGGAAGGAAGGTGGGTAGTTTAGGATGTGCCTGGATTATCTCGAGGAGAGTGGGATAGAAATTTCGTTCGGATTGTCACCAAAGGAGGGTGTACAAGGATGACGTAGCTAAGATTTTTTTTAGGATGCGTAATGGACACGTTGAAGTTTACGGCTATGCCTTTTGGGTTAACCAATGCACCAGCGGTTTTCATGGAGTTAATGAGCCGGGTGTGCATGGCCGTATATAGACAAGCTAGTTAACGTATATATACAGACGATATTTTAAACCGACCCGAAGTCTAAGGAGGAGTACGAGTCGCACGTGAAGATGATCGTGGAGTCAGTGAAGGAAGAGAAGATGTACGTGAAGTTTTCCAACAACGTGGAAGCGGAGCAAAGAGGAAGCTATCTAGATGTGGAAGGAATCAAATGGGTAATGAGCCGATCTTGGCATTGCCGGAAGGAGCAGACGATTTCGTAGTATAGTGTGCGGCGACGCAAGGATTTGGATAAGAAGCATGCTTGGAAAAAGGAGAAGGTGATTGCTTGTACGTCGCGACAACTGAAGGTTCTTATGAAGGATTGCATGGCTAACGTGGTAGGTTTTGCCTTATAATGCTAGAGGCATTAAGTGAACGAGACATGGAGAGTAATCTATACGGATCATGAATGTCTCCAACACACTTTCAATCGGAAGGATTGAACATGAGGCAAAGATGATGGATGGATGTTATTTAGTGAGTTTGATTTTGAGGCCAAGTACCTATATGGGGAAAAGGAAAATGTACGATGTTGCTACCCGTGGAGTAGGAAGAAGGAGTGAAGCCAAGAATGAGTTTGAGATAGATGTACGATGATCCGATCTAGGTTTGAGAAAAGGATGTTGGTGGCATAAGATAAGATGTCCAAAGCAAAGAACGCGTCAACATAAGATGTTGCGTGGCTTGGACCAACGAGTGTGAAAAGAGATAGAGAGTGGTTCATATTGGTTAGACAAGGTTCGGACCTCCATTTGGAGAGATGTAAGGACCTTGGCATTTGAAGAGGCGTATACGACAAAGTATTCTATCCATCCTGGAGCGGATACGATGTTGTGTGGTTTTAGGTTAACTAATCGATGGCTGAGTATGAAGAAGGATATAGCTAGTTGCGGTAGTAAGTATTTAGCGTATTCGGAAGTGGAAGTTGAGTATCAAGGGTCTTCAGGATTGTTGCTACAACCTGAGTTACCCGAGTAGAAGTGGGAAAGGATAACTAAGGATATTGTTGTCAAGTTACCAAGTGTGAGTAGTGGATACGATGCGATTTGGTGTAGGTCAAATGGTATGGACTACAGTCAACTCATTCCTTGCTATTGCTTAGGACAAGTATGGTAGATTTTAGAGGTAATTGAAATACTCACTTTCGTGAGATGAGTTTTTTTCCCTAAGGTGGGGATTATCATTCGAGTATGGATGTGCTTCATTTGAAGCATGGTATGGAATCGGAATGTTCGGTTACACGTTTTACGGCCGTAAACTGGAGAGAGTGGAGTTGATGGGATCAAAATGGTACAAGAAACAACCAACAAGATAGTGGTAATACAGGAAAGGCTTGATGCAGCCAAATTTTCAAAAGTGTTAGCTTGGTAGTAGTGGGAAACTTTTGAATTAATACTGGTAGGTTATGGGTAGTTGAAGGTCTCACCTTGGAGAGGTGTAGTACGTTAGGAAAGAAAGACAAGTTAGAACCGAGTTATGTAGGAACCATTAAGATCTTGGATTTATGGGGCTACAGTATCGGTTGAGAATTTCTGTCTTATTGAGCTGAGTATCGGAAATTGGATTGGGGGTGTGAAGAATTGGTAGTAAACCTGATTAAAGTTATTTTATGAATAAACTCGAAGTCGAGCCGATTCTTTAAAAACGTTGGGCTTTGTAACAACTTATAACTTGGTTTCAAGACAGTTCTTGTTTGATGAGTTGCGAGACCGGGTTGTAAATGACGTTGTTACACAACTTAAGGTTTTTAACGAGTTTCCTTGATGACGGGCGAGGTTCAGGTAGTCATATTTTTCTTTTCGTGTTGTGTTGTTGTGTTGCTAATTGCACCCTTATGAGGGTAAGCAAAGTCATTAGCAGTTGGATGAGATTGAGGTTGACAAGACTCTTTGTTTTGTCAAGGAACCGTTGATGTTGTGGACCGAGAGGTCATGAGTAAAAGCATAGTATGATAGCATTAGTGAAAGTTCGTTGGGATTCGAAGCGTGGTCCTGAGCTTACTTGGGAACGCAAGGATCAAATGAGGTCTAAGTGTCCTCAGTTGTTTGTCGATAGTGCTAATGCCTCGAGTAGTTAAATCTCGGGACGAGATTTTCTCAAGGTGGGGATACTGTGACAACCATGACTTGAGCAGGTTGGTCAAACCGTAGTGTTGACCTAAATGTATCTGTTGTAATGTATGGTTTATGTGATTTGATGTGTTTATGTGTGTTTATATGTGTTTATGAGGTATTGGTAATCAATCTATTGAGTGTGATCATCTCAATGAGATTGGAATGGTGATGAAGTTGGTTGAGTTCATTTCGTTCACTTTTGGTGACAAGGAAATGATTATTGAGATTTTAACGTTTTGTGTTAAATGTGTAAGTATTATTACGTATACGTATTTTTGTGTTAGTAATTTAAGATAAGTTTAGGTTCTAGAGGTTAAGCAAAGATAAATGAGTTATTTGATGGAGAAATTTTATTTTAATAACTTATAGTGATAATGGAATTGGTTGGGTATTTTGAGAGAATTGGTTTGGTTAATATGTGGATCTCTAGGTGATGGATTAAAATGAGAAGTGTGTCATTTGGGAAAGAAATGAGTTTGTTAAAATATAAGAGTTTTTTTAAGACTTTCTATTTTTAGAAAGTGAATTTGGAAATGAAAAGTTATTTTTAGAAAGTAGTTTTCAAGCAAAATGGTTTAACAAATTAGCTTAGGGTTTTATAAAACTTAAGGTATAAAGATAATTAATTAATTAATAAAGAAATTAAAATAAAATTATGAATGAAGAAAAATACGAAAATTTAAAGGAAAAAGAAAAGAAAAGAGAAAAAAAGAAACCTAGTTGGTATCAAATTCTAATTAAGACATTATCTAGTAATTCTTGTAGGCTATAAATATAAAACTCAATCCCTCACCCCCTCAATTTTTGGTTCGACCGGTTGAGAGAAAGAAAAAAGGAGAATAAAATTTTAGGGTTTTTCCAAGGTAAGTTTTCTAGTTATGTTTAATCCTAGTTATAATCCTTTAATTCTAGTAACTTAATATGATGGATTAGGGTTCATGTAAGATCTGTAAATTTAGGGTTTTTATCTTTTAAAATCGTTTTTATATTGTTAATGAAGTTAATCATGTGTAATTAGGGTTTTAGGGTTAGTAAATTCGGAGTTAAATTGTTGGCAGTTTAGAAGGGTCATCTTGCGAGAGTCATAACTTGATCATCCGAATAGCTTTTAATGATTTTCAAAAGCCTAAAATTATCTACAGAGAGTCTACTTTCAAACCTCATAGGTTTCATGAATTAAAAGTGAGTGGAAGGTATTTAAATAATTCAAACAAGATTCGTTGTCAAGGCTGAGTTTTTATGTCAGATTTAGGTCAAATTGTGAGAAGTAAAAACCCTATTTAAAATTTGAATTAGACTTATCCCTTATACAGTAGTTAAGTATTATAGGTCTATTAAAAGTCCCCCAAAGGAAATTAATTAATTCGAAGTCTAAGTATGATTTTTAAGCCTAAACGTTTTAGTGCGCAATCAGACTCGAATTGGGACTGTTTTGAAGTTTGATTTTCTTAGGAGTACTTGTGTATGTAATTGGCTTTTGGGAGTCACAAGGTAGTTAATATACTCATTAATGAACATAGGTGATTTTTGGTTTGAATTATGGAGGTCATTAAGTCAGGGTTTTGAATGCGATAAGTCACGTCAAAATTCTGCAGTTTGGTACGAATTGTGATTAACTAGTGAAACTTGTTAATGAAGTGGTTAAGGTTGGGTATGGTGTCAAGGTGACCCATGGGGTTAATAAAACATCTTAGACATCCATCATATGAATGTTACATGTACATTAAGCTTTCGGCTTAGTAGCGTGTAACACGAGGTATTTTGTTGCTTAGATTTGTGCTAGTTATTTGTGAAGCCTTGTTGGAAGTTTTTGAGAGCTAAGCAAAGGTGAGTTTCATAGTCCCACTTTTAAATGTTTTTACATTGGGATGGAAATGATGCAAAGATGTTTTGAATGTGTTAAATCGCTGCGATTATTTGGTTTTACTTGAGGCATGAACGTTTATGTGGTTATCATATGTAGTATGCTTAATGTTGTTATGATTTCTGTGTGGTTCCGGTTAGAGGGTAGTGCTTCTACCTATTCCAAATCTAATTGGAGGATTGAAATAAGATCCCATATCTGTGTGAGTCCGGTTGGAGGGTAGTGACCCTACTCATTCCAAATCTAACTGGAGGGTTGAAATAATACTCCATTCTGTGTGGTTCCGATCGGAGGGTAATGGATTACCCCAGGTTTGTTATGTGGATCGTGGGCACGTTCTGTCCCGTTATGATTGATTGTGAATTGTTTGAGAGTTTATGTGATAACTAGCTTAAATTGTTCTGCCATGATATGTTATGATAATCGTAGCAAAATTATTTTAATTAAAGGTTTATTTGGTGTCCTAAACCTATGACTCTCACCAACCATTGTGTTGACGTATTTTAGCATCATTTTCAGGTGAGCATCATGAGGTTAGGCGAAGTGGCTAGAAGAGACCGTAGGATGCTTGGAGTTTATTTATGCTTTCTGTTTTGAATAATTGCGTTTGCATGAATTGTTTGGATTATGTTTTGCATGTCATTTATTGACGAGACCTCTTTCTCATTAATAAAGACACCATTAGGTTTTGGGTATTGTTATGACACTTTGTGTCTTTGCTTTACTTTAGTTTTTATTTTAGTTTTTTTTATATAGACACCATGTGTTGTGATGATATCCATTCTTGTTTACGCCTCGCATTTCCGCCTTGGCGGAGTGTGACACAAATAAGCTAGAAAAAGCAATTTAAAAAGGTTGTTTTGGTTTTAAAACACTTAGTGAAATGTTAGACAGAAACTAAGTTGAAATACTTTAGACTAATGAACACTTACACTAAACCTATCAACTATACTTACACCTTAAAAACAAGTCCAAACCAAAGCTTAAAGGCTTGGTTTGGACAGCTTAGCCAAATAAGCTGTGCACAACAGCTTATGAACCACAGTTTCAAACACTTGATAGAAAAAACTTAAAAACAAACTAATGAACCAAAAAACTTTTAAAAATAACTTAATTAGGCTAAGATACAGCTTAACAAAGTTGGCTTAATGACCCAAAAGAGTTTTTAACCATTTTTGACCCATTTTGCCCCTTAACCCAAACACCCCTTTAAATTTTCAAAATCAGAGAAATTCAAATTCAAGCGAGGCCCAACATAAGATCTTTCGTTTTCAACCTCACATTGCTATGAATCGAGATGCTTTTATATTTTGGGTCACAACATTGTGACTTCTATTGTCGTTTTGGTCGATTGGAGTTATGGTTCTTTAGATGATTACATTTGAGTTAATTGATTATTATTAAGTGCGAAGTTTAGATGTGTTTATCAGTGAATGTGTGTATTGAAGTAAGTAAACAGTTGTAAAAGTCAATTATAATTATGTCGCGAACATAATTATAAAGGCAACACCACGTGGACTTGTGACTTTAGTGCATTGATCATTGTTGATTGAGTTTATGAAGATGTACCCTGATAGTTTTTAATAGATGGTATTAAATTGATGTAGATCCTTTTAATGTTTTTTGTGTTAGAGAATTCCTCCTTACTTGAGCGATATAAGGATTGGTTGCGTAATGTAAAGGTTCCTTTCACTATATTGGCGATACATCAATACCTATTGGTATTGTCGTCATCATTCTAAATTTGTTCGTTAGCTCGTTTGTTCTTAATATCCAAACGCTTATGTTGTATCTATGGGTTTCATAAGAACGATTGTTCTATGTTCCTCCTTCGCGTTTTTGATTGTTTCCCTTTTCTAAGGAGGGCATACGTTGTTTTGGTTTGGTTCTATACCATTGTATGAATTCCTATGGTTTGTTTGGTTTGCAAAGTAATACCTTAATAATTTGGGAGTCATTTTGCTATCATGATGTCTTTGTTGCAGTCATAAATTCCTTTCAAAGTAATTTTGTTGATCGATATCATATCGTTTAGGTGTTAAAAACTTCTTCGAAAATAAATTATATAAATAGAATGCAACACATTTGTTTTAACCATCTTGTGATTTCTTTTATAAAATCATAATTAAAATAAGTTTATGAAAATTTTATTTAAATTTATTTTTACACTTAAAAAAATTTATTGGCATTATTAACTAAGGTGATTCTGTTATTTTAAAATGATTGGTATAAGGTTATGAGGGAATGTTTCCTTGGGAAAAAAGTCGGTTTTATTTGGTACAAAATTTCTTAAATCATTTAAATAAATGGTCTGGTAAGTGAGAATAACATTGGTAGTTTCTACATCGGTGATGCGTTTTGTTATTAGAGTTCCGTTCGTTACTTCGAGTTTATATCGTGTCTTCTTTTAAATTGTGAAGTTTGGGCCAATACCAATTGGTTCTTAATGTTTGTAATTCTATGGCTGTTCTAATTATGTAGGTCATAGCTTCTAGTGTCGATTGATAGTACGAACAATGGAATCTCACGATCCAGTTGGAATTAGAGAGTTCTTGTTTTACTTTTGATTATAACCTCTTAGTTAGGAGATGTGATATTCTAAAAGAAATTGGTTTTAACATAAACTGAGATGTATGCCACAAGAATAGTAAAATACCTTAGTGAGCTAAAAGTGTTTTATGTTCGTGAAAAGGAACTAAAGATTCGATCTCGTAAATACCAAAGCATATCAGCTCAATTTAAGTGATACTTTAATATGTGAGCTTCTCGAAGTGTTTCTCAGGATTTAGTGGGTTTTACCCCTCGTCACGTAAAAATATCGGAATCTCTGTCGTTAAAAAAACCTTGTTTAGAAAGGTAAAGGTTGGAGACGATTACAGTTTGCAAGTGAGGGGGTTTCGAAGGAACTTGTGTGGAAAGCGGCTTATGCTTGGTAGAATAAATGGTATTAGATACTGCATAGATATTTCGAAAGAAGTGAATAAAAATTCGAATGTATGTCACCAATGGAGGTGCACCGAGGATGACTATCTAAAACTGTTTTTATTAGGATGCTAATGGACACGTTGAATACGCTATGCCTTTTGTTAATGTGACAACAGCAATTTTCCAAACCTTAAATAACTATTTACACCTTTTCTTTCTATTGACCTTGACTTTGACGCGTTTGACTTATCGTCCTATAAAAACAATTACCACAACTAACCAGATAAATTTTTCGAAACTTTATTTAAAATAAAATAATATAATAATTAATAAATATCATCATAATTAATTATTTCAAGATTTTCATTTATAATTTTAATTTTCAAATTATCTGCTGAAACGAGAACAACACTACCGACAAGAGACTACTAAAATTTTTATTTATTTATCAAATTATTGTAATAAAAATATTTAATAAATTATCTTTACATTTTATTAAAAACTTGGGTTTGAAACATGATCATTAATTATTATTATATAATATATATATAATATATATATATATATAATAAATATATATATAATATATATATATATATATAATATATATTCGCACCAAACATAAAAGTAATTACTCAATATATAATAAACTAATTTAAATGAACATTACAAAATATTTACGAAATATTCAGTGAATACTCGTTATCCTCGATGAAAAATTATTGAAAAACAATGCCAATCCTCGTCTTTTAAATCATTCCCTTAACTCACAAAACAGACCCCAACCGTTATTCTACAAAACATACAAAATATTTACAAAATTTACCCCTCATCTTTAACCCACCTTTTGCCACTTTGATTTTTCTATCCTTACTAAGAAATACATTTTTATTTCGTTTATACTATCATTCATAAACAAAGTTAAAACACACACCAACTCAAAATCCTCTCCCATCTCTCTCCAATTTCCAGCACCGTCCCGAATAACTTTTCCGACGTTTTTTCCGCACCTCCATCTCTCCGCATATTTCACACCCAACCCACCATCAACGATTCCTTCCCCCCCACCGATCTATTAACCCTTTCCCCCACTACCTTCGTCCTCGCTCTCATTGGGGTCTCCTCATTTTCCGCCACACTCCGCCCATCCACATCGACATGCCACTTCACAGCACACATCACCGACACCATCCTCACCATTTCTTCCACCACCATCCACAACCTCCGAAAGCCACGACACCTTCCCCTTTTCCCACACAGATTCCACCACAACTGTCACGCCACCACCTATTTCCATTGTCACAGCCCTGCCATAAAAACAACAGCAATCACAACATCCGAAATCTCTTTTTCTTACCTTCTTTTCCGTGCAATGTGTTACATCGATTGTAAAAATAGAATATTTAATTAGTGGTTAATTAGGTCATTTTTATGTCTAGTAGGGGCTGTCCGCCGCCAAACCAACCAGTCGTGGTGAGCTGCGTACGACGGTACAAGCCTCAACAGCCCGCACCAGTGGTGCGCTGTGGTGGCGTATCCCCTCGGTGCCTCGCTGCTCAGACCGCTTAACGCCAACCGCTGTGCGCGCCGAGACGGCATGTGGCCACTAAAAAACCCACGCCCGCACCGGGTGGTGATTCTTTTTTTTTGTAATTTTATTCCTTACATAATCTATTTCCGGTATTTTTGAGTTTTCCGTGTAAAAACCGCGGCTTAAACAACGTTTAGAATACATAAAAATATGCAATTAGGGCTTTGGATTTGTAGATAACAACCCTTAGGTGTTTGGATCTGAGTTTATGTCTTATTAAGGTGTTTGGGACATAGCCCCTAAAAAAGGTTCGTTTGGTTTACTGAATAATTATTGTAGTAAACATAGATATTAAAATTTTGAGACAAGAACAATATTGTGTTATTGATTGATAAAAGTGGAAAGTTATAGTATTTTTATATACATGAAACTTTGTAAAACGCAAGGTCATGCCGCAAATCTAAAGATCTATATCCTAATTAATTTTTTCTCTTAAACTTCTCTTATTTTTAAAAATCCAATAAAATGATAAATTATATAGTCTTTATATATGTTATCAATTATAAATATACTATAACCCGTGAATAATCGAAAATTGTTTACTCTTACCAACGAATATGAACTATTTGTAAAAGCTAAAATATCAAGAAAAATGAAACATTAACTTATAATATATTATTTTATAAGTCACAACTAAAATATTAATATAAACTTTTATAAAAATTTTAAAGACGTTAATTGTCTAACTTGTAACCTTAAAACGTATTTTATACAGTTATTAAATAAATCTTTATGAATTCTTTAGTAATTTTCGAATCGTTTCCGAATAATATGTTTAAATTTAAATCTCTCTCTCTCACTTTTCTTATATATAATAATATTCTTGAAAAGAATTCATACCGAAATAATCACTTTCGAATATTTGCCTTTGTTATATAATTTCTCGTCATGAATTATACGCGTCCCGTTTTTCCCATATGTTAGTATAGTATGGGATATACATTACAATACATTGTTTTGTCATTTTTTGTTTATTTATTGCCACAAACGACCGAAATGTTCTAATTTAAAATGATCTTTTATTTTATCGTTCCCTGTAACTAACCATTAGAAAAACCTAAACTGGTGGGTTATCGCCATTAAGATATACTGCGACTCCTTGATCGAGCCGTTCTGGTTTTTATTGTGTATGCCTAGTATTTGCATTCCGCCAATTGTTTTGCAACATCAAGGTGAGTTCATAGCCTCGCATTTAACTTTTTTTTAATGTTTTGAAAACCCGCGAGGGAGATACATGCTTATTTTAGAAAATCGAACACAGGTGATTTTATTATGTAAACGTTGCTATGAGTGGTATGTTGTGGCCCTTCCTTCATGAATAGTTAATCACCGATAACCGGTGAAGGCTGATGCAATTATAATAGATCTATTTTGGCCTAACGACCTGTCTGGCGTGTGTTCCTCGCGAGGGCATCTGGAGATATACTGTATTTAGTATTGGGAGTGTGTAACACTATCACTCTAGGTTGGGCACATGGTTAAGGTTCGGTTCGTGGCTCTAGAATCGTTGTGATTGTTCTATGAACTAAATGTTTTGCTATACTTGTGTTCAAAATGATTGTTTATAAACTTTATGGATTCACTCAAAATTTTGTTGACGTTTTAGCATGTTTATCTCAGGTATATGCTTGCTAGCTTGGATGGGACGGAGCGTGGATATAGAAGGACGTGGAGTTGGTGAACTTTGTACATACGATAAAATATTTTCAAAGAAACTTAGTCATGTTGTGGCTTATTTAGAAACGAGTTTTTATAAAGTTTATTGGGACCTTGTAACTCTGATCTTTTTAATAAAAATTGAATGTAATCTTTGTTAGTAAATATTTCTTTTAAAGTCGTTTACCGTGACTCGTGAGCTTGTATTATGAAGTAGCACCCCAATGTTGTATTCCGCTGCATTATAAATTTAGGGGTGTTAAAGGTATTAGCCTTTAAACATCATAATTAATACAAGAGTAATGGCTTAGCCAAGGTAAACTAACCGAGTTAACGAATGATACCAAAAACTGAATGATTACAAAAGTATAAGAAATTACATGTTGTCTCCTATATCTTTAATACAGCGTATTGGTCTTCTCTAGATACGACGTATTGGTCTTCTCTAGATACGACGTATTGATCATGTTTCCTTCATGGTCTTTGGTGAGTGCAGGCACAGATACGCCATATCTTCCTTGATGGATACGGCGTATTGGTTGTCAGAACAGTAATCTTCAAAATATCTCCATTTAAGCTCCAGAATGCGCGCTGACTCGGTGGAACTTACTCCTTAAAACATAACTATATATAATATAAATACAACAAGGATCAAGATCCGCGAGATCAATAAAAACCGGAAGTAGTGTAGAGAAACTCCGATCGCAAGACGATTGATGATTGAAGTTTGAATGTGGCAAGGAATGATTGGGCACTAACTGATAAGCAAATGCACATAAAAATAAGCAAAGAAAATAAGCTGGAACAAGAATAAAAGCTAGGAATGACAAAAACACTTTAAAACTTTAAACTAAGACATAAGTAAGCTCAAATAAGCTTAAGACAAATCAAATAAGCTAAAACTAACTCTAAATAAGCAAATATAAAAAGCAATTAAGCTAAATTAAACAAGATAAACTCAACAGTACTAACAACAGTACTAACAGTATTAACTACCAGTACTAACTTGGAGTTAGTACTGCAGGTTTTAAGTTAGTACTGTTAGTTTAAGGTTAGTACTGCTAGCCTTAACAAAACACAATTAAACAGGAAATAAGCAAATAAGCTAAAACAGATATTCACCTAACCTTAATAAGCACTTAGTACTAAGAATAAGCAACTAAAATGACAAATGAACTAAAAAGCTACAAACTGATACATTATTGAAAACACTTTAAAAAGGAAAATAAGCTTAAATAAGCAAACAGTAAAGGAAAATGGTTTAAATACTCTAAAAAGCTAAAGAAATCTTAAATAAGTAGAAATCATAAGCTGAAAAGCTAAAAGGAACCACCAGTACTAATAGTTTAAACTAACAGTACTAACTTGGAGTTAGTACTGCTGGTTTTAAGTTAGTACTGCTACCTTAAAAATCCAAGAAAATGAACTAGCAGTACTAACTTGGAGTTAGTACTGCTTGTTTTAAACAGCCCTTAAAAATCATTTTTCTTTCAAACTAATTAAAAACAGATTATCTATTAACAAAATACGACACTTATGAGCAATTTTAATTAAAGAATAAGCACTTAAATAAGCTGAAATTTGCCTTGCAGTATTAACTCAAAACCAACAGTTTTATCAAATGAACTAACAGTGCTGGCTAAGAAAGTGATACAAACTACTTTTTAAACTAACAACTGAGCATAATAAGCACTTCTGCAGTAAGTAAGAAAAGTAAGAAAAGAGAGACTTACAATACCCTTGCTCAAAACAGGGTTAAACAAAGAGTCTACAAGCTCTAGCTT
>BQNB010038842.1:25000-37807 GCA_026074375.1 Tanacetum coccineum | reverse complement strand
CTCTTTTGTGTTTTCCTTTTTCACGTGCTGAGCATGGTTTATCCTTTGAATAAACAAGTGAAGGAAGACCAAGAACTTTGTTTTGCTTAGCAAGTTTACTAATGCTTTTGAAATTTAAGTGTGATAGCCTTTTGTTCCATAGCCAGTTTACACTTTTTGAGGCTTTGGCAAAGAAGCAAGCTCTATTTAGAGTCAGTGATGACATGTCAAGGACATATACATCATTTCTTCTTGGGGAAATTAACACAATTTCCTTGTTAGCATTAAAAATTGTACCTTGCTTATCATCAAATTATACAATATACTTAGCATCACAGAGTTAATTGATGCTAATTAGATTATATTTAAGAGCATTAACAAAGGCTACCTTAGAGAAAACAATACCACCACAGGTTATTGAACCATATCCTTTAGTAATACCTTAGGACCTGGTTGCTCTACATATTTATGCAGATAACTCTTGACACCAGTCATACTCTTTGAGCATCCACTGTCTAGGTACCAAATAGGCTCCCTGATGTGTCTCTGCACAAATAATAAACTTAGTTAGTTTCTCTTGTGAACCCACTTCTTTGTGGACTCTTTGGCTTTAGTAGCCTGAAGTTTCTCACCTCTCTTAAAGTGCTCAAAATTATTGTGATCAGTAGTTAAGTGCACACTACTTCCACAAGTAGTACAACTCACACCAATGGATGACTCACTAGACTGAGAGTAATCAGCTAGTACTCCACCTTTGATTTGAATGACACAATTATGTTCTGAGGTAAAATGATCATAACTTTGATTTGGAAGTGTTGGGATATGCTCATGTCATATGGATATTTGTACGGCTAGGAATACGTGAGCCTACGAGGGTCACACACGTATACACTTAGATATCACTCTATTGGTATATATATAATAATATAAGTGTATATTTATTATATATGTATTAATACTTGATTAGTATATATAATAATATAAGTGTATATTTATTATGTATATTAATATTCCAACGATAGAATACTAACGGTTGTTAATTAGTTCATTTACGAATGATTAACTATAAGGCTTTTTAATTAATGTGTAATTAAAAGTAATTATACATAAATATTAGAAAAGTAAAAAAAAGTCAACTCCAAGGGTGTGTTTGGTACTTTGGGGCCGATTATGGTGAAAGAAAAAAGAAGGAACAAAAGTGTCAAGACCAGGTAGCTTTTTCCCAAAGCTATGTAACCCTAATCCTAACACTATATATAGAGGATCTCTAAACCTCATTATATATGAAATCCCTTCTTCTTCTTCTCTTGTGTAAGTTGAACGAAACAAACACCCTTTAGGGTTTTGGTTTTTTTGATTACTTCTTATATTCTTGTACGTTGGTTCGTGGAATTAGCATTCGGGTGATATTGGTTAACGTGTAGTGTGGATACACGTAGAGGTTACTTATTTTAGTAACTTGGAAGGTTTTAGGGTTGCATGGTATTTATAAATACACATGTGTATACAGAAGAAGCTCCGGTTCTTCACGTAGCTTGACTGCTATTAGGTATGTTTTCCGTTTTATGTTAATTATAAGTGCTATATGAGTTTAATTCCGCTGCGTAGCTCGTATAATATTAATGTAATATTAGATTATTTTAGATAACGATTTCCAACAATGGTATTAGAGCTAGGTTCATATAGCTTTATAATTACATAAAAAATGGTAAAAAGATGTAAAAAATGCATATTTGGTGTATATTTCTTGCTTTTTATGTGAAAATCTATTTTAGAAATTTATTTAATGAAATATATTCCTCCTAGTTATCACATAAAATATGGAAATTAAATATGTTGTATATTTTGTGAATATTATTTTCCTTTTATGTGAAATCTTATTTAAGAAAATTATTTAGTAAAATATATTTGCCCTAAATATCATATAAAATATATAAACATGAATATTTACTTGCCTTTTTATGTGATATCTAATTTAGGAAATTATTTAGTGAAATATATTGTCTTAAATTATCACCTAAAATAAGGAAACAAAATATGTCAATATTTTTACATTATTTTAGATATACTGTAGCTTATTTATTGCTTATAAATTATCAACCATGGATTACGTGCATGTAAATCATAGTTACTAAGCTAAATATATCTTGTATGCATGCTTGTTTATTTGGTATGCATGCAATCTTTGCTACGTGAATGAACTAATTGCAAAAGATGGGAACACTTTTGTTGAATTCTTGTTTAATTACATGCATTGATCGTGTTTAGTATGATTAATTGTTTGAATTGGTTTTGCTAGTTTATATATATGTGGCGTTTTTATATATATTTATGCAAAAATGATTTTCAAAAATTAATATTGACTAAAAGCACTCGATTAAAATGCGTATTGTATATATATATATATATATATATATATATATATATATATATATATTGATATGTACACTTTTCTAAATCATGGGATATATAAGTAAAATTGTTATTTCTTGCAACGTTCTATAACACATGGGTTTAGTGGTTTCCGCAAGGGAACCCGCGAAGGAATAACGAACGAATAGACAATTTTACATAAATGTTTTAACAATATTTAAAGTATATCGTAATCGTTATTGTGGTTTGATTATTTCTCTTGGGGAATTAACTTTATCCGTAGTAAGTTTACTTATACTTAGAAATGTTGTAAACATGGTAACCCTAATTTTATAAATGGAATGTGGTTTATAAAATTATGGGATTTTTGTTTATAGAAGGTTTTAAAACAAAAATAGAAATGTTTTAAAAATTACTAGTGTTATAAGTTCCTTTCTTCAGTTTCTATTTCTAACTCATCAATAAATACTGTCACAAATCCTCAGCATCACATTTTATAGTTCGTAAACATGACTATGCCTTATTCTAAGTATAATATCCAGCGTTACTAACAGTATTAACAGACATTTCATAAGCTATTGAGAGTAAATTTTCTTATCACACACTAAGAAGGGCGGTAGTCAGGATAGTGTGCGGATAGCGGAAGGCGCACGTGAGGGAGAGTGTCAAGCCTTATCATTCGTCCCAACAAGGAAATAACTCAAACCACAGACTAGAGTGAGAACCTAAAGGTACACATATATATAGATCAACAATACGCTGTTATGTAATTACATTCACTTACATAGTATCTTGCCTCTATGTTTCGACTGGGCGAGGTATCTCATTGAGTTGTTTAGAACTTCGACCTGAGGCATAAGATGGGGTTAAATATGCTAACTTGACATTGTAATTCTGAATTACGATGCCTTGTGCCCCATAAAAGCTAAGAGTTGCACATGTTGGCAATTATCTCTCGCGGATTACCTTTTGAGTTTACCATTTCTAGTAGATCAACTGCATTAATGGTAGAACGTCAAGTTGGATCTTAGACCCTTGTTAAAGTTAATTTTTTTTATAATAAACATGGGTAGTCAATTTTTAAGGGATAGATTATCGAAAATGCTAAAAATGAACTTTGCAAGTTCCTTTAATATATTAATGCAATGTATACTGTAAACAAGGTTTATTCCTTTAACTTGTTTGAAAGATAAACCGTGTCTATTTTCCTTGGGAAAATAAGACTATTTCCTATACTTTTACTTATGAAAAAGTTATAACGGGAATTAAAGAATTATCCTAAATTCTAATTGAATTCATACCAAACTTACATGTTAAGTTAATTGGACTTCTTATTCTTTTAAGATTGCTTCAATATCCTTATTTGGTTTTGAAATCTTTGAATCATAATAAGAAACTTAGATAACTACATAACTTATGTCTATAGCTACCAAGATTAAAATATCTTGTTGTAAACAAGACATATTTATGAGGTTTGATTGGAAGACGATAATATCACCACAATAATGGAGAAGACAATAACTAGAAAACTCGTGTCTATAGCTGTTTCCTTGAAACAGTAAAAGACGCGAACACACCTTTAAGGTAAAGTGAGCGGATAAAGGAGGAATTGCATGCCAATTTTTCAAGTTGATTAAATAGCTGAGATGGCTAGAACTTGAACACACTTCCTTGAATATCTAAGCACATTAGCAATAATAAGTAGATACTCAAGAAATTGGAAAAATGCATAATTTGCTACTTACTTTTCACTAGTGAAGGAACACTCACATTGTTGTCAAATCTAGTGGGAGTAATGCATTCTATGAATACTAGGACAAACTTGCAATGTTGTCAAATTCAATGGGAGTTATGAGCTGTTTACCTCATAGACATCTTACTTTATTTCTGGCGTGGCTTGAAATAAATTTATTTCCAAGTGTGAAACATCTTCATTTAGTAAGAATCACCATATATTATCTTTGATAACTTGTTGCCTTTGAGATGTCGCTTCCGTTTAATGTTATCTTTGATAGTTATGCACGATTCCATATTAATAGATGGAGTTCTATATACACTAGCTATGAGCTTGACACTACCATATTGTCGATACAAACAAACTAACTAGTGTGGTGTTGTTTTATGCAAAGAAGTTGTACCCTGCACAAGTGGGAGAAATCTTTATTGTGTGCAAGGAACAACTTAAAACAATATGACTAATGGTTTATTGACTGCAAAGTAAGAAAACTATTACTGTACTAGGACTCCTACACATTTAATGTATGTATCCCTATTAAGAGAATATGTCAAGATAAAAAGGTAAGCTACATGATTATGTTTTCTTAGAAATCATAAACATGAACTTGAAATTAACTTGAAATTACTATTGATTTACTCTAGTTTAATAATTGTTATGTCTTCATATCAAAGACATGTACATTAAGTCCTTTACTTGTGAAAAGACTTGTAACGTAAAGTAAAAGGTTAACTTGTTATGTCTTCGTGTTAAGACATGTACATGAAGTCATTGACTTGGTCAAAGACTTATAACAAATAGTAATGTATTGGATGTTTATGTCTACTTGTTAGTACATACACATTAAGTTGTTGACTTGATCAAAGACTTATAAGAGGATGCAATTGGCTTAGTAATACTATTGATACCATTATGTTTTTAACTAAAAGTTGGTAAAGTAGTAAAAGCCATAAAGTATAAGATCAATCTTATTGGAATATCACAATTTTATGATATGTTCAACGAGGGTAATCAAACTATATATTGTTTTGATTCATGATGACCTTAACTTATTTAACTCCTAAAAAGATCAAGGTTAGATATTTGAGTATGTCGTGGATATACCCAATAAAACTCCAACCTAGAAGGATTAATTAAGACATTATTCTAGTAATAAAATGAGATGAAACTCATTGTGTCTTGATTGAAGTTCTAAATTTGGTAAAAATCTCTTGGAGATTATTATTGACAAATGCCTAGAACTATTAAGTGTATTTTGGTGGATACCCAAAAGGAAACGATGGGATACCATTTCTACAACCCACACGAGAACAAAGTTTATGTTGCTCGTCATGCTGAGATATTTGAGAATAGGCTCAAATATACAAGAAGCGAGTGAGAGTCTCACTTTTCTAAAAGTGAGTGGGAGTATTGTAGGTCTTGAATTAATTCAAGAAGAAGATACAAAAACCTTCTAAAATGCACTAGCGAATGTCATAATACTTAGGATAAACATGAAAATGTTAAACCTTAGAATGATGTTACTCACATTCATAGATCCCAAGGATACCTCATGATAGTTTTATATCAATAGTGAGGATTATGAGTTAGAGGATCATAGTGAACCTGCTAACTTTAAGAGATGCATTGTTAGATCTTGGATCTAATGAATGACTCAAAGACTATGAGTGAAAAGATGCTGTCAAGTAAGGAGATAATCTTATTCTTGGAATTTGTTTTATCTTTAACCTATCGGTTTGATGATGAGGTTTGAATGAGTTTCCTTTTAGAGAAGACTCATAAGGACATGATTTGTATACATATTTATTGCACGTCAAATGACATACGTATTTACTCGTATTCAAGAAATTGACTATGATTAAAACTTCTACATTTACGAACTTTAAATATATAAAGATGATTTGATTGTCATACTTGTTTTCTTTAAAAAGAAATATGAAAAATTAGATTCCAAGAACACTTTATTGATTGTATTTACCTTACTAGGACGTATGTGAAGCAAATAAGGATTTATGAATCCAATATAATCTTTACGAGTATACAAAAATGCTAGAATCCAAGTATGGATTAAAAGCACGCATCTAATGAGCATAATCTTAAGTTTAAATTGTTAAATAAATCACTTGTTGGATTTGATTTTTAATTATAAATAAGATAGCTCATGAGTACATCTCAAAGCTAGTGGGAGTAATTTGTTTTACTTTTCTAAAATCAATTATGTTGTTGAACATATTAGAAACAATTTATTTATCTAAGTAAGATTTTATCCCTTAGATCGAAATAAAGTTTCTTGTAAAAGTTTTAGGAAATGAAACATGCAACCTTGGAATAATATGGTTGATACATATGTGGTGAATTAAGTCTGAACGCAATATGAAATATCATAGAGTGAAACTTGAATGATCTATCTCACTTGGCGAGATCAAACACATGAATGGAAACCTTAAGTCCCACTAAAGGATTCATTATGGATATCATATTGTATGTGTGATTAGTTGTATCATTTGCATGAGTGTAAGATGATTTGACAACATTAGAATATAATTGAACGATATTAGAAGGAACATTATGATTAATGTTTAAATTAGGAATTTGTTCTTAGAGTTAATAATGGAGATACTATGATATACATTGTGGTAATCATAGTAAGATCATTATGATCAACAAACCTTGGGTTTGTGTGATATCCAAACATTATCTAAGAAGTGTTCAGAATTTACGGTAGTTTAGCATAGTGTTGTTTGTATACACTAGTGTTTGTTTTAATTGAGATGATACTCAATCTTTGTAGAGGCAAGTTTTCATCGTTATATGATAACATTGCTGGCTACATATGATAGGTTTAAAAAGCATAGTTGCATAATACTATATTAAAAGAATAAGAATGCTTTATAGTTTGGAAAACTGGTGAGATAACTGCCTCTATTAGGATGTTGTATGTCATGCATCTTATGGAAAGTAATGTGACTAGACTCATATAAGTAATACTTATAAGTGAGTGGACACTTACAAAATAACAATCATCATATTATTCAAAGAACTTCACTATTCATGAATTTTTGAAATAAGTATTCTTAAAGTCCCACAAGATCATGACCTAGTTGATTTGTTCATGGAACCTATGCCTTATCACTAATTGTGATTGTTGTAAATAAGACATTTAACTAGGATCATCATGCACTGATCTTATTTGGTATTTGGATAATGGAACTTTAAGCAGTTGTATTAAACAATGAATTGACATATGTGGTATGATTGTTTTCATTTATAATACTGTGTTCTATATTTGCATGTTTAGATCCTTGAATAAATTTATTTGTTCTAAACTATGTCCATTGCTAGTTAACAATATGGGAATATTGTTAAGATAAGGCAAATGTGAGTGTTTGGTTATATTCTGGAGAATATGTAAAGATGATTCTGCTAACTTTACATGTTATTCAATAAGGTTGAATATTGGATACCCCACATGTGTTAATCACTTTATGGATCGACGTCATTGGGTGCATTACACATATGGTGAAAGTTATGTTTATCCTCAGACTTGAGATGCAAGTAGGTTTTACGTGTATGGATAGCATTTCTTGATTCTAGTCTACCGCTATACTGTCAAAAGGTAGTTATAATAACTACTTTTAGAAATGTTTTTGAAATACATGACAGACACTTATAGTCAAAACAGAATTTGTTCCTCCACGTGTTTGGGAGTTAGATACTTACTGGGCCCCTCGTTAGGTTGATCAGATGTTTGTGTGGCCACACCCAAAGTGTATTTAAGACGATTCTTTTTACATTTGGTAATCTAGATCAATACAGATGCGAGAAACAGAATCGTCAAACTATGGAATGACTTTTGATCCATATCCATATTTAACATTGTATCTGAAACAAAAGGATAGGACTAACTGGAACCATAAATGGATGAGATGTTTAATGAAACCATACTCAGGTATTTCTGGGAGCATTGATGATGTTGCTAGACTATTCGTCAATGTTAGTATGTTATATTCTATGACCATGACATTCGCAAGTGGGAGTTGTTGGGATATGCTCATGTCATATGGATATTTATACGGCTGGGAATACGTGAGCCTACGGGGTTCACATACGTATACACTTAGATATCACTCTATTGGTATATATATAATAATATAAATGTATATTTATTATATATGTATTAATACTTGATTAGTGTATATAATAATATAAGTGTATATTAATATTCCAACGATAGAATACTAACGATCGTTAATTAGTTCGTTTATGAATAATTAACTATAAGGCTTTTTAATTAATGTGTAATTAAAAGTAATTATACATAAATATTATAAAATTCAAAAAAAGTCAACACCAAGGGTGTGTTTGGTACTTTGGGGCTGGTTACGGTGAAAGAAAAAGGAAGGACCAAAAGTGTCAAGATCAGGTAGCTTTTTCCCAAAGCTATGTTACCCTAATCCTAACACTATAAATAGAGGATCCCTAAACCTCATTATATATGAAATCCCTTCTTCTTCTTCTCTTGTGTAAGTAGAACGAAACAAACACCCTTTAGGGTTTTGGTTTTTTCGATTACTTCTTATATTCTTCGTATATTAGTTCGTGGAACTAGCATTTGGGTGATATTGGTTAACGTAAAGTGTGGATACATGTAGAGGTTACTTATTTTAGTAACTTAGAAGGTTACGGGGTCGCATGGTATTTATAAATACACATGCGTATACAGAAAAAGCTCCGGTTCTTCATGTAGCTTGATTGCTATTCGATATGTTTTCCATTTTATGTTAATTATAAGTGCTATATGAGTTTAATTCTGCTGCGTAGCTCGTATAATATTAATGTAATATTAGGTTATTTTAGATAACGATTTCCAATAGAAAGTTTGCTATCAGGGTTGAGTCTCTCAACCCAGTCTTTGAATTTTGGGACCATTTCATGTTCATAATCTAGAGAGGCAGGAACAAACGGGTTGTCTTTAACATCATTTTTGAATGATGATTCAGTGAGCTGTTCTCCACCAATAATTTTCTTCTTTTGGTTTGGTATTTGCTCACTTATGCATTGAATAACCTTATATGAACTATTTAGCCATTTTTCATTGACCTTTCTTTCTTCTTTTAGTTAATCTTGAGAGCATGATTTAACTTTGTAAGTTCAATGTTTTGAATTTGAAAAGTGATTGCCTCAAGCTTTGCTTGTTTTAGGGAAAGTAAATCATCCCTACACTTTTTTAATTCAAAAACAATTTTGTTATATTTAGATAACAAGTTTAATCTCTGCTCTTCAACATACTTTAGGTCAATGTTGATGTATTTGAGATAATTTTGCCAATCTGAGTCCTCATCCATAGAGAGAAGAATATTTAATTTTTTCATGGTGATATCTATCCATTCACCATTACGTGCATGATTCTTCACCACAGAGAGTTCATCATCAGACAGAGCCATTAGTACTTGAACCCTTGTCTCCTCCTCATCATCAGATACTTCTTCCTCATCTCAATTGAATGTTTCATCAACTTAGCCTTTGTTCTTTGACTGAAAGGGTTTTGAGCACTGAGAAGTAGGAGGACTAGCCTCAAGGAGTGCCAGTTAGCTTTCATCTTCTTGTATTCAGCCTTGTAGTCTTTTTAGGCTTTTGGTTTATCCTGATTGCTTTGAGCATGCTGGGTAGACTGAATAAACTTTGGGGGTAAACTTAGGTTGAAAACCTCTTGACACTGAGGATGAATTAGACATAGGAGATTTATAAGATGGTTTAAACGTTTTAGAAAAGCAAACTCTTGCAAAATGATTTTTTTGCCACATTTGTAACATTCAGTGTCCTCATTTGCTTTTTGAATAGAAAAATTGTTTTTCCTTTTTATAAAACGTTTTGAATTATCCAACAGGACCCTTTCATGAAATTCCATATCTCAATCTTTGAGGTACTCCCCACTAGTTCTCTCATCAGCCTCATCATCATAAGTTTTTTGAAAATCCTACATAATGTTGTTAGAAAAGAAGGTAGATGATATGTGAGAGTTTGAGGGAGTAGTAATTAGGGCCTTTTTTGTATATGAGTATCTCCTTGAGATAAAGTTGTCATCATAGACAAACCTTCCATAGATATCAGCAAGGTCAAGGGTCTGAGTGTGATTTGCATTTCTAAGTCTCTGAGAGAGGTTGTGCCATTTCTTAAGGAGACTGTTTATGAAACTAACATTGATTTCGTGTTTAGATAATGTCACACCAAAATTAGCAAGCTCATTGAGCAAGGTTTTGTAACGGGTGTAGGTTTGTGAGAGAGTCTCAAAGGTTTTAGCTCTGAAAGTTTGATACTCAAGTTTCAAATCCATGATCCTGTTTTCCTTGGTATCAAATGGACCTTTAAAGCTATGAACCAAGTCACTCCATGTATCTTTAGCTGTGTCACAGCTAATGACTGACTCCATTATATATTTGATAGACATGATATAATGATGCTTTTAAGGCGTTGGTCTTGATTGATCACCTTTCTCTCATCTGGGGTCTATTGGGACTCAGGTTTATTGGCACCATCAGCCATTTTTGGTTGAAAAGGACCATCCTTAATACATTGAATGTAGTAGGGATCGATTCCAGTCAAATAGCAAAGCATATGCTTTTCGAATTGTTAAAATTTCCAAGCTCTAGACGAGGAGCAATAGCAGAGTAGCTGCCTCCTTTTTTGTCTACTAGCTGGGGTACATTACTTATAGCAGCCATGTTAGGATCTAGGTTTTAAAAACTCAAAATAGATTTAAAAGAGTTTTATAAACCTTCTGCTTTGATACCATTTGTTACTCCCTTTGAGTTAATGACCAAAACTATAGAAGTTAAAATAAACTAACTCATGGCTTTAAGTAATGCATATTTTGAAATAAGAAGGATTCAACCAACCTCTAGTCTTAAAATAATTGACTTGACCTTTGGAACTCATTTCCAGTCTTATAAGAAATGCTTGTTGAACTCGCAATGTATACTCTTATAAGAAGATGCTTGTTGAACTCGCAACGTCTACTCAAAGTACAACACAATGATATCACCAAGAGTGGTGAATCCATGATCTCTAATGATCTCTAATGATGGAATGTGCTAAATGGTTTAGGGTATACACTAGGTATAATCCCTGTGCACGCATGGGTTTTTGACATAGATTTTTTATTACGTATCTGTTATTGACCAAAAAACAAACTATTTATTATGACTGCACTTTTTTTAATTGATCTAATGATTTTACATCAAACAATAGCTATTTTTATCTTCCTTTTAACGAAAGCCAATAATCCCAACATGTTTATCACTTGCAACCATAATAAATAGGTTGTTTTTTTATGTAAAAGAGCTCAACATGATATAAGAAACCACCACATGCAACGGTGCCAAACATGCAAACATTCAATATAGTCATGCCTCTTGACCTAAACTTTTGGGATAGTCTTACACTTAACGTCCTTCAATCCATTAAAATTGTATCAAGCTTAACGTCCTTTAATAGTCGAATAAGTATATATCGTATTTCCCGTCAGATAAGAAAATTACTTTAGGAAAAGTAATAGTCTATCTTCCGAGTGTCGTTTCCACGGCGAGAGATGAATTGAAATTCATGAGAATGTTTCATTTGATGCTTGATTATCTTTTAATGATTTTGGTTTAAAAACTATTTTTATTACTAAGAAAATTAAACTAATATTAATTCTAAGATTTAAAACTACAAGATTATACTAAAATTAATCTAAAAGATATAAATGACGAAAATGCTTGCTAAGTGACGTGAAATGTTCATCAAGTGCGGGCTTAGGTTTAACGAATTAAAATACTTAAAACATAAGTTTTAAGAAATTAAATGACAAGTAAAGTAAAATGTTTTTTTTAAATAAATGACAAGTATTTAAATTGCGTTAAAAGTAAATGACGGTATGTAAATTAAAAAATTCTAATGACTATTAATTTTTTTAACCTTTTTAAAACCGCACTTAAATTCCAATTCACTAATCACTTAGCAAACACAAACCCACTACTCATAACGAAATTCAATTTAACAAACATAGCATTTAACGACAAAAATAAATCTACACTAAGCATGGCAACAATCAAATACGCAAAGATATTATATATTATGGAACGATAAAATAAAACTAATCTAAGTATTGAAAAGAGATTAGAGAATAGAACCCGAATCGAAGAACCGCAAAAGAATATAAAAACCACCCGATCTAATAATCTATCAAAATAAATAAGTTTAGGAGCTAAAAGCTTTAAACTTAAAATATTAAGCTAGTATACTAGACCCTTAAGCTCCGCGCCTCATGAGTTGGTCGAACAAATCACAAATCAAACACAAACGGGTGAATAAGCGCAAGTAATAAGCTAAACTATTTTTTAGATAAGCTAAAAATTGATTTTTGTTTAAAAATAATAATTAAAAACTATTTAAAATTACAAAAATAATTTTGAAAATAATTTAGGGATTAAAAGGTTTTAAAAAAAACTAGTTAAGAACGAATATTAAAAAAAACTAATAAGCCCTAAATAAGCTGGAATAAGCATTAAAACTAAAAAAATAAGCAAAAACTAATTATCCTATATTTAATACTATTAGCAAACCAAAACAAGTAGGAGTTTATAGCACATTGGTAAGCATATTGTTGTGTGACCGAGAGGTGCTAAGTTCGAATCTGTCCCATGACTTTTTTCTCTTTTAGTTTTTTTTTAATTTTTTTT
>BQNB010038842.1:0-20000 GCA_026074375.1 Tanacetum coccineum | reverse complement strand
GTGGTTTTTGTTGTGTGCTGTTGTTTTGTTTCTGTTTGTTTTCTTCTTTTTTCAATTAAGTGATTAGGAGGAGAGGGGTGGGCTGATGTGGTTTGTCGAGGTATGGGGATTTTGTGGGTGGAGGGCTTTCTTCTGTGTGGGATCGGGGAAGAGTTTGATGTGGGTGGGTTGGAGGGGGGGAGAGGGGGGCATGGTATGGGTTTGATGGGGGGTCGGTCGGAGGTGGGGTGACGGAGTTAGGGGGTTGTGGAGGCTGTTAGGGATGTCGTGATGTAGGGTTGAGTGGAGGTTGGGTGAGTGACGGTGGGATGAAGTAGGGGAATGTGGGGTAGGGAGTTGGGACTGTGGGGGGGGGCTAGTCGGAGGCGCGGGGGGTGAGGGGGGTTAGTGATAGTAGCATGGGCTGGGGTCGGTGGGAATGGGGGGGTGAAGCTCGGGGTGTGGAATGTGTGGGGGGGAGGAGTGGGTGGGTTTGTGCGAGGTGGTGTGTTGAGGGGTTACGATGTGGTTGTTTGTGTTGATGGTCTGTGGAATTTTGGGCGGTTGGTGGTGGTGGGGGGAGCGGGTGGTGGGACTTGTGGGCTGGTGATTGTTGGAGTGGAATTCGTGGGATGACGTTCAGAGGTGGGCAGGTTTTTGTGGGGTTTGTGGGTGGGCGGTATTGGTGGGGGTAGGAGGTTTGTGTAGGTGTAGGGAAATGTCCGAGCGGACTGGAAGGGGGCGGTTTTGTGCATGAGGCTGAATTGAATTCGTGCTTTATTAGATTGTGGTGTTTAATTGTGGTTTTATGTTGGGGGATGTTAGGTTATTGTAGTTAGGTGGTTTGCTAAGGACTGACTTAGGGTAGGGTTATGCTTTGGTTGAGTTTTTTTTTATTAAGCGTTTTTTTGATGTCTGGTTGGCACAGGTGTTGTTTTGCTATTATGTGGTTCATAAGTTGGGAGTAGTGGTGGTTGTGGGAGTGTTTTAGGCTAGGGTGTTGTGGTGTTAGTTTTGTGTATTATATTGACTTTATGGCTGGGTCGTCGTGGTATTCATATGGGGGCTTGTTTTTTTATATTTGTTTTTTTTATAATTTTTTGTATGTTTTGGTAACTTGTGTTTGTTGTGTGGTTGCCTTTTTTTTATATTTTTTTTGCTCATTGTTTTTATGGTTTTGTCGTTTGTTCGGTTTTTCTTGTGTTAAATTTACTATATGTGCTTTGTTGTTGTTTTAGTGCGTTTTTCTTCTGGTTTAATTACGCCTGTTTGATTCGTGTCTATTTTTTTACTTTTCTTTTTTTTTTTGTGGGTTGTTTTTGTTTTTTGTGTTGAATGTTTGTTACGTGTTTTATTTTGTTTGTCTTTTATTTTGGCTTTTGGTTTATTTTTTTTGTTCGTCAGATTACTGTGTTTGATGTCGAGCTACGGGTTGTTATAGCCTGTAATTGTTGACATTGGGTTTGCTTTTATGGTGCTTTTTTTGTGGTTGGTATTTTGGTGGTATTTATTGTTAACGAGTGTTCGTGATGTTTTGGTTTGTATTCTCGTTTATTGGTCTCTTTTCTTTTTTTTCATTTCTTCCTTGTGATTTGTTGTTGTTAATTTTTTTGGTTTTTATGTTATTCTTTTTTGGTGGTAATAATGTTTGTTATATTTGTGCCTGGCGTGTTTTTGTAATTGATTGTGCCATACTTGTTGTTGGATTGCGCTTTAGTCTGGCGGGGGGGGGCATTGGCCAGGGGGGGGTTGGTGTGTGTTATTAATCCTTTTGTTGTTCTTCTGGTTATTGGGGTTTGTACGGGTATTTTGGATGGTTAGTTTTGTGTGATAGGTTAGTCCGGGGATGTGAGTCAGTAGTGTGTGTGTGTGCGGGTGAATGTGCGTTTGGGGGGTATTCGGGGGGCTAAGGGGTGAGTGTGTTTGGAGGTAAGGAGGGAATGGGTGTGGATTTGGGAGGGGATAGCGGATAAAGGAGCGTAGGGTGGTGAGGGCGGAATGGGTCTGGGGAGTGATTATAGTGTGGGGTGAGATAAGGGTATGGAGTATGGGGGTGGGCTGGGGGGAAGGGGGGGGGGGTGGGGGGGAGGTATGAGGGGGGGTGGGTGTGTTTGCTGGGTACTAATCGTCGTTGAATGGGGGGGAGGGGGGAACGTGTGTGAGGGGGGTGTGGGTTGGGGGTGGTGGGGAGGGGTAGGGAGGTGGTTTTGGGTGGGTGGGTGGGGGTGGGATAGGGGTGTAGTGAGAATTGCGGGGTTTGTGGTGAAAAGGGGGGGGGAGGGGGGGGGGGTTTTTATGCGGGTTGGGGGGTCGTACGGGTGGGGACGTGTGTAGGTAGGGTAGTTAAATGCGGGGAGTTTGGTTGGGGAGTTTAAGTGTTGGTTGTAAGGTGTTTTTGTTATTATGTTTCTGGATATCTGGGAGTTGGGGGTTTGCGCGGTGTAGGTAGTGGGGCGGGAAGTAGGGGGAGTGGGGGTGGGGGAGTGTGGGGCTTTGGGTGGGTGAATGGGGGTGGGGACGAGGGGGGTGGGGTTTTGTTTTTTGAGTTTTTTGGGTTGGTACTTTTGGGGGCGATGGGGTTTGTTTGGTTGTTTTTTTTATTGATTATTTCTTGTGTTCTTGTGTTTCGGTTTTTGTGTGTTTTTTTGTCTTTTTTATTTTCTTGTTTGTTCTTATGCTGGTTTTTTTTGTCTGTGTTCATTCGTGTGTGTTTATTTTTTTGTCTTTCGTCGTTTTTCTAGAGTAGAGCTGTGTATTCCTTGTGTTTGTGTTTTTTGTTAAATAGTAGTTTGTTTTTTGTGTCTTTTTTTTTTCCTTTTGTTTTAGTTTTGTTGTTTGATTTGAATGTGTTTATTTTACTTTTTATGTGTGTTTTAGTTTTTATGTTTTTATTTGTGTTCTTTGTTCCGTTTATTTTATTATGTTGTGGTGTTGTTTTTGTTATTGTTGTTTACGTTTGGTTCAGTTACGATTTTTTTGACCTTATTGTTGTCTATCTATCTATTGTATGTTTGAGTCTCATTACCTGGTTCTATCTTTTTATATTAATTTTTTTACATTTTGCTGTTTGATTCTTTAATGGTTCTTTTGTTTGTTTTTTTTTTTATTTGTTTTGTTTATTTTGTCTTTCTTGTCTATTTTATTCTATTTCTTTTTTTTCTTCTTGTGCTGTATTTTTTTTAGTTTGTTTTGTTTCGTTTCTTTTTTTTCTTTTTTTTATATAGTGAAATGGTTCGGGAATTTTTGTGTCGACTTTTTTGTTTTTTTTTTATATTTTTTTCTTTTTTCTTTATATACGATTGTTAATTTATTGTTTTATTTCTGTGTTTTGTCCCTAAGATAGCAGTGTTCTTGTTTTTCTAGAGTTTGTGGTTTGTTATCCCAATATCTATTATGTGGTTTTGTTTTTATTTTATTGTTTTTGTGATTTGTGCTTTGTTCTAGTATAATCGTTTGTCTTTTAGTTATCATTGTGAGCCGACAAAAATGTTGTAAATTTTTTTTTCTGCCAATACGTTTTATTATTATTATTACCTCACCCTTTAACGACTGCCCACACCCACATTTTTTCGGTATGCGACGATACGAAATTGCATCCAAAAGTCGTATTTCGGCTTCGGGTTTAATACATAAAATTTATCATTATTAGCCAAATTTCAAGTAATGTGGTCTTTTACAACTGTTAACTCGGTAAATGCGAGTCCGACCATGGTCCAGGAGTCTATTCGCCCCATAACATATGACAAAACCTCGTTGTTTACCTTACTTTCACCAGAAGGGAATCTCTATGAGCGGATCTTAAACATCAAGAATCACACAATACCTAAAGCAACTTATATTTTATTCAACTAATTATATAAATTTTAGTAAGCTGGTGGGAGCAAAAAGCCTACTCATAACCTCTTTGAGCTCAAAAGTTTCAATAACTTATCACACGCGTGAGCATCAACTTATATTTAACTATTATAATAATTTCGTCCTTTGCAAAATTTTAAGCTTTGGAGCAATAAGCTTAGTCTAAAGCTAAGAGAAAGCTAGAGTTTAAAACTCGGTCAAGTCAAAAACTACCTAATTCTACGGGCCTACTTATTTATATATTTTTATATTTTCATCATTTTTTTCATCATTTTTCATTTTTTCATTTTTTTCATTATATTTGTATATATATATATATATATATATATATATATATATATATATAATATATATATCATAATTTAAACTATATAAATTTTAAAATTTTGGTCAAAGCGGCGGATTGCGTTGGGGAACACATATAGGCCATAGGTATGATCATATTTCGATTTAGAATAGAAGAAATTCCCCCAACCCCCCACATTTGAATCGAACATTGGACTCAATTGTTCAAAATATGTAGGGTTTTACCCCCACTATTTCACCAACGAATAAGGAAAATGCTTGTAATTTCCAAGTTTTCGAAAGGGGAAACAATGATATTATTATTTATATACATGATCAGGATTGAGGATTCCAGAATGAACAAAAGATCGAACAAGTCCGGAATGATTGGTGGATTGAAAACAGCACGGGTCTTCATGATCTTCGAGGAATCTGCCAAGCTAAAACAATACACTATCATAGAATAAAGCACACACACACCTCTGGGCTATAAATAACACACTTATTTATTAAGAAAAATAGAAAGAAATGAAACGGGTTTGCGCTTCATGGAAAGCGCTTGTTTTTGTGCGGAAGTCTCTAGCTTGACTCCCCCGAATTCCTTTGTCCTTGGGGGAGAAACAGAAGAATAGAAAAAATCACTATCGGATTTTCATTTGCCACCAAATTAAGAGAAGAACAATGAAAAGTGGAAATGCCGAGGTCAAAAATAGTATCCTCACTCCCAGTGCGAGAGAATGAAAATGACGGAAGTCATCGGATAGGTGAAGAAGGTAGAAAGACTCGGAACGACACATTGTGAAAGTTAAGATCACATGGTGATCATCAAAGGGGAAAGTCACAGGTGTCGGAGAAGGAACTGTCCTAGAAGGATGGGGGAGTGGGCAATAATAATGAAGCAATCTTTCTAGAAAAAGATTTTTCCCATTCGGAGTATCAGAGTGTCACTATCAATACCCGGGTTGGTAATGGATTCATCAGAATGTAAGAACAAATCGTTTCTACCTCTATAAAAGGGTCACTATCCATCAACGGGGCTGTGAGATGGAGCGAAATGACTCCTGTATAATTAAGCTCTTTCGAAGGGCGAGGAGAAGATGTATTATCTTACAACAAAATTTCTCAACAAGAGAATTTCATTCCCTCTAGATCTAGAGTCGCTTTCTTTAATTCCCAGTGGAATTGGATTCGATATGAGCGAGTTCACCGCGAGAACTCCTCGAGGATGATAATCAAAATTAGGTGAAGAAATCAATACAAAGTATCTCGGATTAAGCAAAGATTCGATAAAATTAGAATAGGATTAAAGATCATGAGGATCATATATTTGGTAGAAAATGATTTCTTCGTCATACAAAAAGAGGGTTACGAATAATTTTGATATTTTCTTTCGGAACGTATTCATCAGATGTGACTATCATATAAATTGTTGGTGAAATCGTCGTTGGTTAGAATCAATGAGCAGAGTTTCCCGTGAGAGTCAGTAAAAGTCGGAGAAGATCATATCAACGGGAACATCACACTAACTTTTATTATCGGAAGTAAAACTAGGACTCACTTTGGGATTGATGACCAAGGTTCCCAACACTAAACTTTATTACTTGTCGGATTACCGATTTCGCGATAATAGTGCTATGATGTCGGTCCCCCTACTTAGAGGTTATCAGGGATTCTAATGTCTTGTTAGTACTAACGGGTTGTCTGATTGCATATGTATATCCTAGTCTTATTTCGTCGCGAGTATATGGCTGGGACGATTCCAAACTCGGAAGATTCACATATACTCTGCCAGCTCTTTCACTTATATTTTCACATCTTCAAGAAGTTTACGAACAATCTCTTGTTATATTTCTGGAGGATGTTGTGACTTTTCTCTATTTGCTTAATTCGAAAAAAAATTCCCAAGCTATGCATAAAACTTTGGCGTTTCTCTAAAAGATATACGATTAAATTTCTTTAAAAAGGTTTCTATAGAAATCATTAAGTCTTCTTTAGCTTGTAAAAATTTCTACACTTGTTTTTGAGGAGGGTTGTAGAATGACGGGAGACCTGCGGGGGTTGGTATTGTCCATAATCGTATGAATTAGTAATTATAGTATATTTTGGTTCATTGGTTGTGACACTGAAAACTCTTCATGAGGAACCCCCACTGTTATCACAACAAAGAACTCTCGATGAATTATGATGAGATAATGATTATCACTTAAGTTTTGATTGTAGCGCAAATTCTATGCCATAGACAAGCTGAATCGTGGTGGACAATCAAACCCAATAGTGAGGAATCGTTCCAACATAACTCACCAGAGTATGTTCGTTCAGGGGATGTGGAGGTTAGGATAAGAAAAATCAGAGTGTTTCATTTAAGAATAAGGATTTTGAACGGGTCATAGAAAATATCATTTCCGGATCCTACACTGCTACAGCGGAAGTTTCAACTTTAAAGGATTTCTCACACCACGAGCCAACCAAAATGGTTTGAAGACAATGTCTGAAAAATTTAAATCGGATTATATTAAAGAGGATAAAAAAGATAAGTATATAAATGAGTAAGAGGATAGAGGTGATTATTTTTTTGAAATTTTTTATAAAGATAATAAAAATAAAATAATAACTAAAATATTTTTGGATCTTTTTAATATTTATAAAAGTAAGGAAAAATTATGAAGAAAAATATTTTTGGCATTTTTATATTTTTATATGAATGAACGTAAATTAAACTTTCCGAAGAAAGGAAAGGATCTTACCAAGGCTTAATGAACACAAATCCAATCCCGTTAAAAATCGCATACACCGTTCTCCTCGGCAGACGGCACCCACTTTTAATTGTCGAATAAGTAATATTCGTCAATTTCCGTCAGATCAAGAATATTACTTAGGAAAGTAATAGTCTATCTTAGAGTGTCTGTTTCCACTGGCGAGAGATGAATTGAAATTCACGAGAATGTTGATGCTTGATTATCTTTTAATGATTTTGGTTTAAAAACTATTTTTATTACTAAGAAAATTAAACTAATATTAATTCTAAGATTTAAAACTACAAGATTATACTAAAATTAATCTAAAATATATAAATGACGAAATTGCTTGCTAATGTAGGGAGACGTGAATTGTTCATCAAGTGCGGGCGCTTGGTTTAAGATATTAAAATACTTAAAACATAAGAGTTTTAACGAATTAAATGACAGTAAGTAAAATGTTTTTTTTAAATTAATGTCAGTATTTTAAATTGAGATGTTAAAAGTAATTGACGGTATGTAAGATTAAAAATTCTAATGATATTAATTTTTTTTAAAACTTTTTATAACCGCACTTAAATTTCCTATTCACTAATAACTTAGATATACACAAAACCCACTACTCATAACGTAATTCAATTTAACAACATACGATTTAACGACAAAAATATAATTCTACACTAAGCATCGGCAAACAATCAAAGATGCAAAGATATATATTATTATGGAAGATCTAAAATAAAAACTAATCTAGTATTGAAAAGAGAGTGTGTGAGAGAATAGAACCCGAATCGATGAACCGCAAAAGAATATAAAAAACCATACCGACCTTATAATCTATCAAAATAAATAAGTTAGGAGCTAAGTTTTAAACTTAACTATTAAGCTAGTATTACTAGACCCTTAAAGCTCAGCGCTAAAGAAGTTGGTCGAACAAATCAAAATCAAACACAAAACGGGTGATAAGCGCATAGTAAATTAAGCTAAACTATTTTTTAGATAAGCTAAAAATTGATTTTTGTTTAAAAATAATAATTAAAAACTATTTAAAATTACAAAAATAATTTTAAAAATAATTTAGGGATTAAAAGGTTTTAAAAAAAACTAGTTAAGAACGATATTTAACAAAAAAGTAATTAAGCCACTACTAAATAAGTGTGGAATAAGCATTAAAACTAAAAAAATAAGCAAAAACTAATTATCCTATATTTAATACTATTAGCAAACCAAAACAAGTAGGAGTTTATAGCACATTGGTAAGCATATTGTTGTGTGACCGAGAGGTGCTAAGTTCGAATCTGTCCCATGACTTTTTTCTCTTTTAGTTTTTTTTTTATTTTTTTTTGTTTAAGTTTCTCTTAGTTTTAAAAAAAACATACAGTGCCATATTTTTTTTTTCATCACAGTTAAACTAATAAACACAAACCAAATAAGCAAACATAAATAAGCCAACCCGAATAAGCACAACCGAATAAGCAACACAAATAAGGAGATAATAATAATAATAATAATAATAATAATAATAAAAATAAACAAAACTGAATAAAACAAAACTTAATAAGCAAACCGAATAAGCTAAAGAGAGCTTATTCGGCTTGCGTTTCACAAAAGAACAAGAATAAAGGAAAATGAGTCTTAGTTTGTGATTATATGAAATTTAACCCATGTGAACTAAAGCTATAAAGAGCTCAGTCAACAAGGGCATATCTACACTAAGCCAACCATAATAAGCTAATATACAAGCTTATTGGTTGAGAAACAATCGAATAGACAAGAAATAGAAAGACTAGGAAACAAAGAAAAGAAAATTCAAATCAAACCCACCTTCGAATCCAATTCAAATAACAATCTCAACATTATTCATAATACAAATCAAACTTTCTCATTATATAAAAAACTAATCTAATACATGATTGAACGCGGAAAGAAATACAATGAAAAAAGTTATAATAAGATATACTACATCTAAATCAAATCTATCTATTACTACAATAGAGATGGATGGTGTGAATAAAAAAATAAACCCTTACTATATATAGATAATAGAACCGAATCCTCGTTTTTGTATCCATTGAGTCGGTTTGCACAAAAAGTAAAAGGCCGGTCCATTTTTATTTTTTTCTTTTTTGGGCTTGTGATGTTTCTTGGGCTAACACTCTTGGATCCGGGCTTAAGGTTATAGTTTAATTAGTGGTGTTGGGCTTTAAATGGTTAACAGGTCGGTACGCGCACCTTTATAGGGTTAAACGGAGCATGAAAACTTTAATGATTAAGACATCTCCGGACTAGTTTCTCGACGCTTTTTCATTCTGTGTGTTTGGGAATCGGGGTTGACTTTGACTTAATGTTGCTTCTTTACAATGTCTTAATTGTCGAGTCATCGACGTGAGGTTTGTGAATGTCCGGTTTTGCTCCGTTTTCAATCCTTTTTGCACCTGAAGACATAAAACACAAACTAAACATATTTGCAATAATATTAAGCATATTTCATGCTTTTATGTCCATATTAATGTGTTTTAAGGGTTTAAATAGAATGTGTGTTTTAGACAATATTCTCATCATTCAAATCCATTTAATATTGTATCAAGAAATCTGTTATATAACTTTGTGTTATTCCCACCATTCAAATATCAAAAGAATGCATTGAGATTATATCATATTCTCATGTACAACGTGTATAATTATATTATATATAATATTTTTCTATATTTATATAATATAATTTATTATATATATTATATATATATATATATATATATATATATATATGAGGTTCACTTAAAGCTAAAAAACACTACTCTAACATTGGGGGAAAAGAATGTGCTCGGAAAATCGTGGTTATATGTTGGGTATTTGATATACAAATTTGTTATTATTTATTACAGCTAATTACATGTTTCTGGATATTAATTATCACATCTCGAACTTTTAAGACACACCTAAACACTCGTATCAAGATAGGTGATGGTACATGGTATCAAAAGGGTCGAGTCAATCTTATCTGATCTATTTGTAGTAGTAATAACACTGACATTAATTCTTTAGTTCAAACCCGAACCAACAAACACATTCATCATGTTGCAATGAAGTCAATACATGCGGATAAATGAAAATAATAAATTCTCTTTAGGCGTTTACCATCCAATTAGACCAAAATATGACTCCTAACATGATAATAAAAGAGCTAAAGAAAATATTGTTGTGATTACCTTATCCAAGGAATAAACAACCTCCACCATTTCCACTAAGCATTTTCGACATAGTGCAGCCTATGCTTCGTCTCTAAATTGCTTCAAACTCTTTTTGATATTTATTTCATGTCTTACTATAAATGGCCGCAACATTGCCTCATATATAAATCACCTGCAATCAACCATAACTTTCTTTTTATAGCAACCAAAAAGAAATAAAGAAACAATGCATGTTGCATTATTCTTTACCTTAGTTTAAGGATACCATCAGTAGATAATAAGGTCTGACTTTAACTGTCCATGCATTGACACCCTATATGTGCAACTAACCTGAACAAATATAGTCAATTATTCACATGATCAAACATATATTTGTAAATCCCCTTCAAACTTAATAGGTTAAATGGGTAGATTTTTGTAGGGGTTGGGTTTAGTTGACCGAGAAAATTGTTTGTCCAATTATTTCTATATAATTAGACGGTCATATATGAGCAAAAAAAAATTAAATAATTTCAATAACAATGATAATAAATTTATATGGCTAAATGTATTGAAGATCCATTTTTGGGCGACCTTTGACCCATTACAGATTTTTAAAATATAATAATATAGCTTAATCAACCCCATTCATGTATAAATGGATCCGATAACTTCATAAAAATTCATAATCTGGCAACATAAACCATAATTAGTGAACTATAAACATATACATTTTCATAATGAATATAAATAATCATGTTTCCAATCAGGGTGTCTTAGTATAAAAAAGGATTGTGGCTATCATACTAATACGTCTCAAGTTCAATTCCCGATGCATACAACCTCGAAGTGGCCAACATACCCTCAAGTAAATGGTTGGTCTAGCCTTTACGACATCATTCAAGTTGAAGAAAGGTAGATATGACTCTTTCTTTGGTTCCTTGTTTACTTAAGCTGCTAAAATATGAAAACACAAATGAAAAAAATATATGAGAAATGCACAAATCAACTAAGCCCAAAAGAGATGCATAAATTAATATTGCAAGTCGAACGTTTCCATATCCAAAAGGTTGGGCAGAGTTAAGTTTGGGTTAATTGGTATATCACTTGATTTGGTTCCTTGTCAACTAAGCCCTTTTTATTAGCTTCCACCTTATTGTGTTGTGAAAGTGTAACTGGCCATTTCAGTGTATGGGATGGACAATGTTTGGATTGCTTTCTAAAACTGACTATGTTTTTTATTATTCAAAAGTGTAATCTCACTCTCGAACAACAAATAAGCTTTTTTGGTTCGTTATCCCAAACACCCACAAACTGACTAAATGCTTAATATTGCAATAAGCTGATGAGAAACCTTAATAAGTAAATCTCACACTCGCACTTAGAACCAATTGTTTATGTATAATTAACTCTCGAATTCTTCTAAGAAGATTCCCGTGACAAAACTTTACATTTCAACAGTCTAGGAGCATCTTTCAAATTGGCCTACTTTTTACATCCTTAATTCTTTGCCAAAAGTGCTTCTATAGTGTATGAGCAAGTATTAACTTATAGCGCATAAATCAGTTACTAATAATAAAACTATTTTGAATTTTAGATTTTCAGTTCCATAAAACCAAAGTAACTGGGGAAGTAATGGTCACCATTTTCCGCCGTCCTTTATTTGACATGACCGTGAGTCCGTGACCAATTCTCTAAATACAGAATTGCCTGAAACTTAAGGAGTCATTTTTTATTTTGTTTTCTTCCTGAAGCCTCTCTACCAGCATTTCCAGCTGTGTGTCGCCAGTCTGTTTTTCCATTTTGGTTTGAGCAATGTTTCTCCTCAATGTATCCAATGTCCTGAAGAGAAGAACAATACATCAATCTGTCAACCCTAAGCATGAGAAGCATGCTCAGCTAATCAATAAAAAAATCATGTAAGTGACTGACCAAATGTTTAGTGTTAAACTGAATTTATCTTTTTAATAATGTACTGTAATAGATTAGCTATCTAAACAAAATACAATATTTGATTCAATTATATAATTAAAAATTAAATGCATCAGCTATAGACAAATATGTAAAAGGATAAGTAGACTGTAACTTACAATCCCAATTCAACAACATCAAATAGGACATTTATGAGGAATATTTTGAGATAATCAACACTCAGATCATTACTCTTTATAGGTCATTATTAGGTTACCAAATACATAAGCCATTGCAGCTTCTAAAAACGTATGTTCATTAGTGCTGCAATGTATATAGCACAACACAAAGACGTCATATACATAAAATATTAAGGTATTTGCAGAGTTATATAGGTGACATGAAAACAATTACAGGGTATCCATACTTAGTATTACAACACTCCTTCCTTCCCACATCAGTTCTTCCTTGGGTCCATCGAATTCCCCATTTGACATGATAGCTATTCCTTCATAATAGAATGACCACACGAGAAACATATGACATTAACCACTGATGAAAAAAATTGTAAAAATAAATTAAATATTGTGCGGATGGTATTACTTGTAACGCTTAAAGAACTTCTTGTTCCATTTCTCCAATTGTCTTCTTTTCTTGTTTATATAAGCTGCAGTAAGGCATAATGTTGCTATCAACAACTTCGTCCTCTTTAACTTGGGCTAAAAAAGAAAGGCAACACACGACAAATGAATTATGTTTAAGACTTTAATTTACATGATTCTAAAAAAAATATAGCTAAAATGTCCAAGTCAACGTATTCCTAATGCTAGCTTACTTTTTAGAGTTTTATCACCTTTTATAGGATCCTAACCCTTAATACATTTGATTATCGATTATATAAGGCTTCCTAATGCATATCTTGATTTGTTTTTCATGTTTGGATAATACATGTGCCCGTTCATCGGATGGGTCAATCATCTGGTACATACACTATCTAAGAAATACTTTATGGATAGGATTCCTTTTTGGATAATTAACCCACAAACACAGTCCCACCATACATCTTGGTATCCTTGTTGTTTATCGTGAAATCCTTGTAAACCATTTTGCTCTTCAGTTCTCATGATTGCAGTGGCCCGAGCATCAGAAATTAGTGGCATACCATCTTGTTGGTGTAAGGTTTTATTCAGTGGAGTAATTGTTGGTGCTGGATGCTTGGAGTTACGCACGCCGATCATGAGTTGTGTTAATGAAACACTTCTTTGCTGAGATTATCAAGGTCATGAGTTGAGTTATTGGAATAATGTGCCACTTGTGGGTGAAGCTCTTTAAGATGAAGGTACTAACGTACAGTAAGTAGTAGTTAGGTATGTTGTTGTATTTCTTTAGTGTTAAATGCAAAAGACCACATGCCTTTATATAGAATTTGCAATGCAACTCCACATGCCTTTATATAGAATTTGCAATGCAACTTATATAATAATGGTAGTATCCTATAAATCTATTATATGTTTTGGTACCGAATTTGTTCTATAGTCTTGTTGCGGAGTAAACTTTTTTTGCTTATTCCTTTTGGATTACAACGGTTGCAAATTTTTTATTCCTTATAACTTTTGGTGATTTTCATTGTATTTGTTAGTAATCATTTTTCATCACCTGTAAATTTATACGCCTAACGCCTTAATATAAATAGATTTTCTTGATATAAATAGATTCTCTTTACTTATTAATATTACATTACTCTTTACTTATGAACAAATACAACTTTCTTATATAAAACATTAAAGAAAGAAACACATCTATCACGATCCTAAATCTTTGATATTATGATTTTCTTTTCGAAGTCCGAACTATGAGAAGAATCTCGGAATTATAGAGGTTCGTAATTAAGCTCCAACCACCATTTTGGTGATAAATTTTAATCACTTAACTAAGACGTAATGAAAAAAATCAACCTCTTAGTACCTCAAGTTGCGGTTTCCGCAAAATTCATAAGGAACCATCATTCTTAATCTTCTACTCTTCCTCTACATTAATGTATGCTTGTGCAAGCTCAAGTTAAATCTTACACTTCTAATAAAACTACATTAAATTAAGGCTTCCAAATAAAATTGAACATCATAGTCGACTTCTAACCTTAAAAGTACCTAAATCTAATAATGGTAACTCCACACAAATTACTAACTACTAACAAAGAATCCTATAATGAGATTAGATCTTACACAAATCAATACATCACATATAACCAATAGTAAGTTCAATTCCAACTTAAAAAAACCAAAAAACAAAGCAGACATATAAAGTTTATAACTTGTCATAAAAATATATAAAAAATAAAATCATTAAGAATAAAATTAAAAAATCTATGTAACCAAATCATTAAAAAATTTACAATAACTGAATAAGATTACCCGAACTTGAAGCTTCTCTCTAGTTTTAGAGATTTATCTTCATGTCAAAGAAACACCAAATCCAATTAGGGTTTTCACATATTCGATCCAAAGCGTTAGATTAATAAAATTAGAGCAATAAATTTGATAAAGTGCAACAAAAATCGTACCGTGAATTTCTGAGAATGGGAGATCGATTGTTGTTCGGCTGTGTATTTGAGGTTATATTGTACCAGAGTGTTTGTGTGGCTCGAATGTGAATAGTTGTGTGGTTTTGTTTGTATGAAGTTTAGTTTTAACCCCCTTAATGTATGTAGATTACCCCCCGTCTGTCTCTCAAAGTTTTATTTTTTATATTTATGACACATATATTTTTGAACACGTTTTTTTTGAAAAAACGAATTTATAGATACTATTGCTAAATTGAGGAAGTATCTATATATTTTTAATTAAGCACATTTAAAAAGAAAAATTCTTATTAAAAAAAACTTACTAAATAAAGTATGATTTGATTTTTTAGAAATACAAAAGTCCCACTTGAGGTTTTGTTTTTTTATATAAAAGATGTGCATCCTAAACTCCATCTAGATCCACCGGTGATCATCAATACCAAAGAGAATGTTTTCTTTGTCAATTTTTGTTTTAAAGGCAACTTTAGACCACATGAAATTTGTAAATGTTAAAAAGTCTAGTTATGTTCCAAAGGTTTACCAACAATTGCAAGATTTACATATTCTCTTTTTTATTCTCATGTGCCTATGTTTTTATTAGGATTCTAATTTTGATTCTACTGAACCTATGTATATGTGCTTTCTATAGACAATTAGACATGAGGTCATTTATTTATCTTTTGTAGTTTCAGTGTGGTCTTTCATGTGATTTTCAATCAAAAGATACCTATATGTTTGAAGCCATTTTGAAATTAGATTTTCATATAATATTGAACATGGCTTACTCTTCTGCAAGAATATACTAGGATTACAAACAGCCTAGCTTTTATTAAGTAGCTCGAGTTTGGTTAGTCAGAACTTTGGTGAGTTGGAGCACTAATATGAGGTCAAAGTATATATAGATTCATATTTAATTTTACACGCAATCAACTTGGAAAATTAATCCCCTTTGTGTTAATATGTACTTATAGGGAAGTTTTGATGCAAATTATTGGGCTAAAATCAAATCACCATTTTACATATCAAACATCCAGTTTCTAACTATATGGAATCGAGTTTCTTTAACATGAAAATTAATGAATTTACATTTAATTACTTTCTCACTAAGAGCACACTTTCCACGAACTAAATGCCTGCATTTTGATGTAATCAATTGACCCAACTAAATACATGTTAACTTTACTATTTCCAGGTGGTGAGGCCTGACCTTAACTCTACTATTTCCATGTATATTAAGTATCCAGATCCTAGACACACATAATAGGACAAGTAGGTGCATATTTAAGATAAGAGACATCAGATATGCACTCCACTCACTTATAAATTCTATAATCACAACAACAACTTTGATTTTACTTTGAATAACGCTTGATATGAAGAATCCACTCCATCACACAAACCACTAGAATTACTTGACTTTTTTCTTCTCTTCTTCCTTCTCTCTGTCCTCATTCACTATCGCTTCAAACAGATTTGATGAAACCTTTATACAAAACTAATTAACGTGTCCAAAATGCTTTTACTTACTCAACTGAAAGAAGTTAGTTACAATGAACTGAATTAGAGTCCCACTTGTGTAAATTTGATTCTTTATCAAAAGCATAATTTTTTAGTGGTACTTAGTTATTAAAGGCCATTCACCTTTCATTTAGAATCATCCCTTTAGCCCATGGTCGAAGCTATAACTTTAGCTCATTTAACGCCACTAAAGGGTTATGTGAATCTTAACAATCACATTTTGGATTCATTAGATTCTGGTGTACTAAATAAGTATACTTCTTTATTTCTCATCCTTATATATAAATATGTATGTAATTCTTACAACACACATTTTTTCAATCAACTATATTTATATTTTTATACCAATTTCCTTTTGTGAGCTGACCACACACTGTTGAATTGAATATTGCCAACCTAACCAAAACCTTGGAATCTTGTCCTCATAATTTTGTTTTGTTCCTGTAACGTTTTTATGGATGCGAGCAAAAATGAATCTATTTTTCTTGCCTTTAACAGCACCATGCCGGTTTTGATTGTCTGCGTAAAAGATATTAAACAAATCTTATTCTCAGTTTCTTTTTAAACATAGATCCAAATATAAAACTTTTTGTTACTAAGACTTACAATTGATCTTGAGCACGATGATCTTTGTAATTCTTTGAGAAACTTTTGTTGAACTTCCTAAGTGTATCATCTCCATCTTTGTTTATATAACGTATTAATTGTAAGGCTCAACACTTGCATCACTCTACTGTATTGAAGATAATGACAACCATCTATGTCTACGCTTACTGATTTTCATGCCTTGTGTGGACTCCCTTTCTGCTTGTATTATATTTGTTGTGATTGGAACCATTTGTTGGGAAACCTGCACACTTTTATTAGTATAAATTGAATGACAGTAACACAATAAATTAACAGACAGTAATTAACAAAAAATTAAAGCAGCAATTAAGAACGAGGCTCGTGTTTAACACGATTCTCTTAAAACAGATTCGCCGTTTGTTTCCCAGGGTACAACGTCTAAAGCTGTTGTACAGCCAGACTTGACACACTTGCCTGAAAGATTACGGAAAGGATCGAGGTTTCTGATCGATGGAACTGCTGGAAATAGCCTGTTATGTATATTATAGGAGTATCATTTTCTGTGCATGAAAAATGAATGAGAAGAGGTCGATTTATAGCTAAACCCTATCTTGGTCACCAAGCCAAAATAGCTGCTAAAATTCAACTAATTTAAATCATCAGTATATATCTAAACCTTGATCAGAAAGTTTTAGATAAACTAGATAATTTAAACAAACACAGAATATTCTGGAAACCTTATCAGATAAGAAAACAAAATAAGTAGCAAAAAGATACGCGCATAGGCGACCTTTCGAAGTTGCATTCGTGTCCGCAGGTTGGGCGGGCTCGCATGAGTTCAGAAGCTTCAAACCCATTTTGGCCTAGAAATCCCATTTTCTGCACCCCCCCCTCTGCGCGCGCACGTAGGCGTGGGAGCATAACCAACCTAAAGGAATTTGGTAGCCAATACCAAGATGTCCTTATAAACCACCATCCACTTCCCTTTTTGGGCGATGTGGGATAGTTTTAGTTCCCAGATTTTGTGTTCCACGTGCCTCACTTTGAGACACGTTATCTCATTCATCTTAACTCTACTTTGGACATACTTTAGCTCATTGTGAAGCTCTCTTTGAGGAGAACGCAAAGCCCCAATCTAATATAAAGATATATAACATCTACATATGTTAAATGGTGTCCAAAGTTTGCAAAAACTTATTTTGCAATAACCATTTTTCCAACAATCCCCCACATGAATAGAGATCGGTAGAAAACACTCAAAAATTTTGGCAAAATTTATGCGGTTAAGTCCTGCATAGGATAGGTAGGTATGACCCTTTGAACCTTCCCTTGTGAGATGCACTTAGTCTCCTAGATCTGAGTAGACGCAATGTCCTTGAACTCAACACCTGTTTACGTAGACGACAATACACACTCACACAAGACTCTCCCTGACCTTGTCAAGTCCTCATAGTCGTGCCCGTTATGGTCATGAGCACTATCCTGGTTCTACAAGAGCTCTTAGGAATTGCGCCCCTACATAGGTGATTTCATCTTGAATCATTAAAAACATATACTTTCAGATTTCATCTTGAATCGTTATGCTTTATGATTTTATCTTGAACCATTAAAGCCATATGTTTAACCTCTCAACAAGTCACATTGTTATAGGAATAGACTAGGAAGTTACAAGTTAAGTAACTCCCCCACATTGACGTGACTTCCCCTACATTTCTATGATTAAGTTGTCCTATTAAACCTAAATCTTGGGATCTCTAGTCAGCTAGGTTAGGTTTTCCTTTATAGAAACTTATTCCTTCAAGGGCTTTAGTCCCATTACTTTGGACGACTTACTAACTAACTCTCTGCTTAAGCCTTTTGTTAACGGATCCGCGATGTTATCCTTTGATGCCACATAGTCAATTGAGATAACTCTTGTTGAGAGTAGTTGTCGTATCGAGTTATGTCGATGACGGATATGTCTAGACTTTCCATTATACATTGTGCTTTGAGCTTTTCCCATGGCCGATTTACTGTCACAATGTATACTAATAGTCATTACCGGTTTAGGCCACCTTGGTATGTATTCTGCCTCTTCTCCTCATTTATCTAGCGCGATAAATTCTGATTCCATCGTGGACTTAGCTATAACAGCTTGCTTAGAAGACTTCCAAGATATAGCGGCCCCTCCTAGTGTAAACACATATCCACTAGTCAATCTAGAATCCTTTATGTCAGATATCCAATTTGCATCACTGTATTCTTCGATAACAACAGGATGTCTGTCATAATGCAGTCCATAATCGCGACTGTATCTCAAATAATGAAGTACCCTCGTTATAGCTTTCCAATGTGCATAACTTGGATTACTAGTATACTTACTTAGCCTACTAACTGCATATGCTAAGTCAGGTCAGGTACCTGTCATCAAGTACATTAACATGCCAATAATCCTTGAATACTCTAATTGGGCAACACCTAAGCCTCTATCTTTAGATAGATGCATACTGGTGTCAATTGGAGTTCTAGCTTGGCCGGAATCCCCCGCATTATGAGTATTAAGAATTTGTCTACGCAATGTGCTTGACTTAACACAAGTCCATTCTGAGTTCGTATGATCTTTATTCCAAGGATCACATCAGCCAAACCCATATCCTTCATGTTAAATTTTGATTTTAACATGTCTTTAGTAGATTTGATCATCTTGTCATTGCTGCCAACGATAAGCATATCATCAACATACAAGCACAAAATTACATATCCACTACTTGTGTCCTTCACATAAACACACATGTCGCATTCATTAATTTTGAATCCACTGTCTAACATGGTGTGGTCAAATTTTTGATGCCACTGTTTGGGAGCTTGCTTTAAGCCATATTGTAACACCCCCAAAATGGGTCGCAGTGGAATAAGGATCCGGGGCATGTTACTTCAAGATCAACAGCACAAGATATATATAAGAACGACACAAAAGTCGTTTAGATTGATACATTGGATATAAATAAAAGACATATTACAAAAGCTTATAGCTTTACTTGTTCTTTGTTTATTATTACAAAAGATAACATGGATTTCCCAAAACATGATGCACATATATCTTTAACAGTGCAATCCAAAACATAATCCAATGCATCCTTGGCATCTCGTGCCTAATGACCTCCTGAAAACATTGCTTAAAACGTCAACAAAATTGTTGGTGAATTCATAGGTTTGTGTATTAAAATTTTGCAGGACCGCAAGACTTTCCCGTGATGTTACAACATATGCCAACAATCACAAAACTATATTATTGTTGCACTAAGCTCATGACACCGAAGCTCAACCTATATTTTGCTATTTTAGCAGTTATTTGCCCGTACATGTAACACCCCCAAATTGGGTCGCAGCGGAATAAGGGTCCGGGGCGTGTTACTTCTCAGATCAATAACACAAGATATA
>BQNB010038841.1:32465-45653 GCA_026074375.1 Tanacetum coccineum | reverse complement strand
TTTCCTTTTCTCCTTGGGTAGTCAGAGAGTTCGTTAAGGGAACTTTCTAACTGAGATTTTTTTATTCCAGCATATTTTCGTACATCGACGTGGAAGAGTTCTGCTCTGTAGACACCTCCAAATCCACCAGCCCCGATCATATGATTATCATCAAAACCACAAGTGGCTGAGTAGATCTCTTTGAATGGAATTTTCATGTGCTTCAAATTGTCCATCTGCAACATTAATGATTTTCAATAGAATGTAAAGGATAATAGACAGAAAACCTGAAATGAAAAAAATCGTCCAAAGTTATTACCTTGGAGTTGTCTTCATCTTCTTGTCTCTCATTCAAACAATCAACCTAATATATATATAATTAAATGCGGCCATCAACACACATTTTAAGAAAAATACATTTATTACTGTTTTCTCTCTCTTACTTTATGACAGAATGAAAGTTTTACCCTTAGCTAATTAATTAAAGTCTTTTTTAAAGTTTGTAATAATAATTTAAAAAAAAATGGTAATATAGTAAACTTGATCAAACTTCCCTATCTATTATTAGTAGTGGACAAATAAACTGGGACATCCCAAAAAGAAAACGTGAACAATAAAAATGAGACGGAGGGAGTATCTCCTAAACATTAAACACTTAAGAACAATTTCTGCATTAATGCGCACGGGTTATAATTATTAGAATAAAAGCATGAGTTTTCCAAAATTAAGATTGATCATATGTATATCTGTGAATCTATGACATATGGTTTATTTATTAATAACACGGGTCGAGTTTATGTCTCCTGAACATTAAACTCTTCAAAACAATTTCGTACATATTTAACGACCTGAAAACAGATTAATAATGTTGAATTTAAATCGACCCTAAGTTAATTGAGTTTATAAGCTAGCCATATATAACCAACCATATAAAATAGCTATGTTTTTAGAGAAATAATATTTAATTTATGGTTTTTAACTTTTGCTTCGATAGTTGATTTTCTTTAACAGGCTAACTGAGAATGTCTAACTGAAACCCAACCCGTTTATTAGACGAGATAGCCGCATCGTTAAACCTCAGCTCACTTACTTTTGTATGGTTTCTAGGAATTCGGCCCCATATTTTCATATTCATTGAAAATGTCATCTTAACACATTCATCTAGAAAACGTGTTAACTATCCTGGCATATTCATAGTTGTCACAAATTTAATAACTTACGTGATACTTGAGTGCTTTCTCCAGCTCTTTCACAATAACAGCCATTGTCGGGCGATCCTCTGGTTTTTCTTGAAAACATTGATATGCAACTTTTGCAAATATTTTTATAGACTCTGTACCGGTTTGGTCACCTATAATATCGGAAGAACGAGTTTTCTCAAATTCTTTCTTTAACATTGAGTCAATGATCTCGTTCCGTTTTCTTAGCTCAAAGCCGCGTTTTACTATCTCAGGCAGAAATTGTGGATCATCTTTGGATATTTTAAAATGTGTCAACATTCCACTCATTATTTCAAACAAAACAAGGCCAAACGAATAAACATCATACTCCTTGGTCAACCTATTATGATTCGAATGATTCGGTGGATAATTATATTTCACGCTTGTTAACAATCATAAGTCACCAATCATGCTACTCATCTCGGTTGATTAGATGACTTAGAGCTTTTATATTACATGTATTATCTTTATGCTTACATTCCATGTATTATCCACCTTTATGCCTTGACTCACTATCCATTTTGGAGATATTCGAGCCACGGGCGATCGAAGCAAATTGCGGAGTTTTAGTACATGAAAACTACTTTCTTGGTATCATTCCTACGAATCTATTCATCGAAGGGGTCTCCGTTTGAGGCAAACTAATAGTGTACAAGAATACGCTCATCTTCTTATCAAGAATACCAAATATTATTTACATGGTTTTCATTTAAATCGTAAGGAAGAGTCTTAAGGAGTTCCTCTGTTCGTTGCGGAATCTACAACGACTCTAATCTGCAGTTAATAAAAACAGATGCTTTTTCTTCTGGGTAGTTCGAGAATTTTGCATCAAGACACCGCGTGCTTTGTTTGTATTTCTATACGATATCTTTGTACACAAAGTGGAAAGTGATTGCCCTTACGTCGCTTGTAATCCCTATTTTCATGTCCACGGAAATATCTCTTATGATCGATGTTATAGGTAACTGCATCATTGATCTCATTGTGAATGGAGTATTCAAATTTACTATGTTATGCAAAACTTCTTTTAACTTTGATTCGTTACAATTTTAATAACACCATATAAGTGTTGTCTCAAGTGTTGAGAGGTTTTAATTGGGTATATTGATTGAGGCCAAACTTGAAATAGTCTATGACACCCTTAAATAGTACTTTTGCCTTTTAATAATGAATTAACTTATGCTACAACCAATAATTTTTTAACATTAGATTAATATATTTAAAATTTGTTTTTTGAGTTGAATTAACTTATGCTACAATATATTTTAATTACGTTTTCATTATTTTATGGCATACGTATAAATGTCACATGAAACTCTTAACCACATTATCATAATTATAACTATTTGCCATACTAAAATCTCATTTTTATGCATATGTACTCATCTAGTAATATAAAATATATGAAAATTTCATTGTTAACTACAAAGGAATAAAAATAATTCTATAGTTTTGTACTGCTCGCTAGCTTATATACACTCATGCAAAAATAAATGTGGGAGATTTGTAAAAATAAAATTTAAAAGATTATTTATTGTGTTTTGGCTTTAAATAATATATATTATACTGATTATTTGGGTAATGCTCTCAATTAAAATGGAGAAATTGTATCGTGAGAAGGACTATGGTTTTTTTTTTAAGTCTTTCGAATACATTTCTGAAAATATTCAAAAGATCCAGGTCTGTTGGTGCATTAAAAATGTTTGTGAATGAAGTTTTTTTCCTATATTTGAGATTTTATAGTTTTTTTACATGCACAAACAAAACAGCTTTTGAGCCACACAACCAATTCAATTGATTATCGTTTGCTGCACAATCAAAATTTTGATGCCACAAAAAAGACAAAGAAGTAGTTGATGGTCAAAAAAACGAATTTTTGAGGCACAAATGAACAAATTGAAAAATTTTGATGCAAAATTTTTTTTTGTGCATTAAATTTGTTCTTTGGTGCATTTAAAAAAATCAAACAAAAAACAAAATTAGGAAGGAACAATTCCCGCGCTACAAAGTTTCGGAAGCTCACCACCATCTACTCTATCTTGAGGATTTTTTTTTTAGAATTTTTTCTCCATAATATTTAAAAAATCATGCCGAGTGTATATTTTTACGAAAATTTGTCTTTTTATTTTAACCTGTTTCATATATATTTATATATATAGAGAGATTTGTATTATATTGAGAACCCGCGATTTATTGAAGGACTTATAAGAACTATTTTTAATCAATATGAGAATAATGGGTTATCACAAGCAAGGATAACATTTATAAGGTGAAAGTTCTATAAATGCATCTACAGTAATTTACCCTTGTCAAAGACCCAAACAGGACGCATGACCTTCTTTTGATATTAACACGTGCATATTTGTGCAAACTTACATGGATGTTCAAGGCTTTCTCAAGTTCCTGAATAACCAAAGCCATCGTTGGACGTTTTTCTTGATCTTTATTCAAACATTGGTAAGCAACTTTTGAAACTACATCTATGGACTTTCCATCAGTTTGTTTCATTAGATCACCAAAGATCAGTGCTTCTAGTTTATTCTCCTCAAAGCAGCGCGCAGCCATCCATGCAAGGAACACAACTTTCATATCTTCGGCCCCATCTCCTGCATGCCTTTCCCGTTCATCATTAATGATCTGGCGAAGTGTGCGGTGAGAATACTTTTCGGCCTTTTCAATTGCCAGTTTCCCTGATAATATTTCGAACAAAACTACACCAAATGAATAAACATCTGATTTTTTTGTCATGCCACCATAAGATTGTGGATCGAGATAGCCTAATGTTCCATGGCTTTTAGATATAATAAAATTGGAAATAGCAGCTTCCCAATCATGATGAAGCAGAATGTTGCTGCTTTTTATGTCACCATGGAGTGTTTTCTGGTCTTCTTCAAAAGAATGAATGTGATTTACCCCTTTTGCAGCCCCAATAGATATCTTGAGTCGGATTCCCCATGTAAGACTTGACTTGTCTAGGTGCCTATCTAGACTTCCGTTACTCGCATGATCCATAATAATGATCTTTTCGTTATCTTCTTCACAAAATCCTCGAATGGTGATGATGTTCTCGTGGGAATAATGGTAAAGCTTTACAACCTCTTTTAACAATGCACCTTCTCCATATGAACCCATTCTATCAAGCCGCTTCACAGCCGCCGGCATAGATCTCTTGAAAGGAGAGAGTTCTCCTTTGTATATCTTGCCAGATGGTCCTTTCCCAATAACACTTTCCTCACTAAAGCAATTTGTAGCAGCCTTGATCTCCTTAAGCGATATGATTTCCACTCCTATTAGCTGTGAAATAATCAAGTAACACAAGATCGTTTTCAGGGCGGACCCAGGACTATAAGCGGTCAAGTTCACAATTTTTGTTTATGATAATATAATAGACCAGCTAAAAAAGACATTTGGGAACCTGGTTCATTTCAAAATATTCGGGATTCTTTAATAAAAATTACTATGGGTAAAAATCCATGAGCTTCCCGTGAACCCAAGAACCATTTAGGCCCTTGGGTCTTTCCCTGATTTTCTTTAGAATCAAGAACCCAGAGGTACAATCTACAAATCCCACTACAGGGCAATAGTCAATTAGTGGCAGTGTTGTGACAGATTGTAAATAAAAGATTGTAGTTTTAGGTGACACTTCTATGAGAAAGTTATGTCTCGAAAGGTCAAAAATCTATTCCCACACTCTTTTGTGTCAATGTATATAGGTCAAACAACCCACACTTGAGACTTTGTAGCAATCGTTTATTTCACTGACATCGTTTTGGCTTTTAATGACTAGTTTTGTCTGCCACTAAGACAGTATTCTTGGAAAAAGCAGTATCAAGCATGAGAGATAATGGAATAAAACTTAAATTACTTACATGAAATGTCAATGCTCTCTTAAGTTGTTTCACCACGTCCGTCATTGTGAGGCAATGAGTTTCAGTACTATGTAAACAATCACGAGTTATCGCAGCATAAGTTTTTACTGAATCCTTGAACTTCTCGTCCTCAACTTCTTTCATTAAATACTGAGCAATAATCTGGTATATTTGGTTGTCTGTTAAATGGTGTTTGGCCATATCGACTAAACTAGCTTGGACCTTTCCTGCGACTGGACGTCTTACAAATCTCCCACATAACACTTCGAGTAACACCACACCGAAAGAATACATATCAGACTGTTTAGTCAATATACCTCTGGTGAAATATATCGGATCAATATAACCAGGGGTGCCTACTGGATTTACTATAAGCTGCGAATCTGCACTGTTAATAGTGATAGACAAGCCAACGTCACCTATTATACCTTCACAACTGCCACCCAACAGAATGTTGCCACTCTTCACGTCACGATGTATTATGTGATGGTTGTGAAGATAATTGAGACCTTGGGCTGCGTCAATACAAATTTGTAGACGCTGTGCCCAGTTTAAAATTAAATTATTTTGGTTCTTTGGGATGATGAACCTGTCAAAGCTTCCATTAGAAGCATAGTCATAAACAAGGATCATTTCACCATACTCATAACAAAAACCAACAAGAGATATCAGATTTTGATGATATAGTCCAGAAAGTACGTCAATTTCTTTCAAGAACTCTTGTCTTCCTTGACCTGACGTACTTTCTAACCGCTTAAGAGCAACTTTTCCTTTTCTCCTTGGGTAGTCAGAGAGTTCGTTAAGGGAACTTTCTAACTGAGATTTTTTTATTCCAGCATATTTTCTGTTGCCCAGGTTTCAATCACACACAAACTTATATAAGAATCACTCGTATTTGTTCAAGAATAATTGTATACAATCACTACGAGTGGCTGAGTAGATCTCTTTGAATGGAATTTTCAAGTGCTTCAAATTGTCCATCTGCAACATTAATGATTTTCAATAGAATGTAAAGGATAATGGACAGAAAACCTGAAATGAAAAAGTTTGATTTAATATCGGAGTAGTAAAGAATTACAGATAATGCATGATTATTTACTAGTGTACTTTTGTTAATATATTTCTAAAAATTAACGTTTGTGATCGTATAATTGTTAAAATGTTTTCGGAGGTAAAACGAGTAATAATAATATACTCCCTCCGTCGCAAAATTATTGTCTCCCGACAAAAAATACACAGTTTAAGAAAAACCTATTTATTACTGTTTTCTCTCTCTTACTTTATGACAGAATGAAAGTTTTACCCTTAGCTAATTAATTAAAGTCTTTTTTAAAGTTTGTAATAATAATTTAAAAAAAATGGTAATATAGTAAACTTGATCAAACTTCCCTATCTATTATTAGTAGTGGACAAATAAACTGGGACATCCCAAAAAGAAAACGTGAACAATAAAAATGAGACGGAGGGAGTATCTCCTAAACATTAAACACTTAAGAACAATTTCTGCATTAATGTTTATATTAAATTGACCTTAATACCAAAATTCCGGTACACGCTAACGAAACAGGTTGATAATGTTGCTTTTTTATTAACATGGTTTTTAACTCGATATTGCGAGCCGACAAATCCTAAGGTGACTACCCTTTTGGATAGCCCGGAGTCAGCTCGGGTGAACCACCGGATAATGTTGAATTTAAACCGACCTTAAACAAAACTGAGTTTAGAAGCTAGCCATATAAAAGCAACTATATAAAATAGTTATGTTTTTAGAGAAATAATATTGAACTTATGATTTTTAAAATTTACTTCAATAGTTTGTTTTCTTTAACAGGCAACGAGCTGAATACCGACTGAATATGTCTAACTCAAACCCAATCCGTTTATTAGACGATATAGTTTAACCTCAACTCACTTACTTTTTTATGGTGTCGAGGAATGCCACTCCATATTTTCATATTCATTGCAAATGTGTATGCATCATGAAAACATGATTATGGATTTAGGTATGTTAACTATTCTGGCATATTCATAGTCGTCACAAATTTAATAACTTACGTGACATCGGAGTGCTTCCTCCAGCTTTTCCACAATAGCAGCCATTGTCGGGCGATCCTCTGGTTGTTTTTGAAAACATTCGTATGCAACACTCGCAAATATATTTATAGAATTACCTGTTCCGTCACCTATAATAATGGAAGAACGAGTTTTCTCAAATTCTTTCTTTAACATTGCGTCAATGATCTCGTTCCGTTTTCTTAGCTCAAAGCCGCGTTTTACTATCTCAGGCAGAAATTGTGGATCATCTATGGATATTTCACAATGTGTCAACGTTCCACTCAGTACTTCAAATAAAACAAGGCCAAACGAATAAACATCATACTCCTTGGTCAACCTATTATGATTTGATAATCCAAAGTCACCAATCATGCCCACTCCATCTCGGTTCATAAGAATGTTAGAGCTCTTTATATTACCATGTATTATCCCTCTATGCTTACCACTACCATGTATTATCCCTTTATGCTTACCACTATCATTATGGAGATATTCGAGCCCACGGGCAGCATCGAGGCAAATCTGCAGACGTATTACCCATGGAAAACTACTTCTGGTATCATTCCTACGAATATATTCATCGAGGCTCCCGTTTGAGGCATACTCATAGAGTACAAGAATACGCTCATCATCTTCATCACAGAATCCAAAAATATTTACAAGGTTTTCATTTAAAACGTAAGGAAGTGTCTTAAGGAGTTCCTCAGTTCGTTGCCCGAATCTACAATCTAAACTCTTAATAAAAACAGTGCTTTTTCTTCTTGGGTAGTTCGAGAATTCTGCCATCAAGACTTTCCTATGTTTGTTTTCTATAGCATATCTTTGTACATCAAAGTGGAAGAGATCTGCCTTACGAGTTGCTAATCCTATTTCAGTCAACGGAAATCTCATATGATCGATGTATGGTACCTGCATCATTGATAATCATTGAGAAAGGAGTATTCAAATTTCCTATGTTAATGCAAACTTCTTTTTAACTTGATTTTACAATTTTAATACACACATATAAGAGTTGTCTCAAAGTGTTGAGAGGTCTTTAATGGGTTATCTGATTGAGGCCATAACTTAAAAGTTATGACACCCTTAAATAGTACTTTTGCCTTTTAATAATGAATTAACTTATGCTACAACCAATAATTTTTTAACATTAGATTAATATATTTAAAATTTGTTTTTTGAGTTGAATTAACTTATGCTACAATATATTTTAATTACGTTTTCATTATTTTATGGCATACGTATAAATGTCACATGAAACTCTTAACCACATTATCATAATTATAACTATTTGCCATACTAAAATCTCATTTTTATGCATATGTACTCATCTAGTAATATAAAAATATATGATTATTTCATCTGTTAAATTACAAGGAAAAAATAATTCTATAGATTTTGTCACATAGTAGCTTTAACACTCTGCAAAAATAAATGTGGGAGATTTGTAAAAATAAAATTTAAAAGATTATTTATTGTGTTTTGGCTTTAAATAATATATATATATATATATATATAGGGTAAAGATCAAATAAAAAGACAAATATTCGTGAGAAGGATATGGTTTTTTTTTAAGTTTTCGAAAAATTCTGAAAAAAATTCAAAAGATCCGGTATGTTGGTGCATAAAAAAGTTGTGAATGAAGTTTTTCTAATTTCGAGTTTTTATACGTTTTTTTAATGCTGTGTTGGGTAGCAAATTTCTATAAATATTAAAATGAAAACATGAGTTACTATGATATTTAAAAAAAATACACAATATTGTATTTATGAGTAAAACTTCTTGGTATCATCTTTTATGAGATTAAATAAGGAATTCAAAATTTTTTATCTAATGAGGTTCAATACACAAACTTTGTTATTCTTGTTAATATGTTTTTTTTTTTCAATAAAAAAAAACCCCGTTGTGAATTGGGATTCAAAAATTAAATAGAGCTAATCTATTATTAAAAGAATATAAATATCAAAATGAAGGCACAAGATTGTACATGTAATAATCATTCACGTAATTTTTCTTTAAATTTAAAATAAGGAAATAAGGATATATACGAAAAAGCATTTTTTTTTAACATAGATATTTTTTGTGTAAAGGATTTTAAACCCGGTAATAGATTATTCCAAAAAAAAACAGTTATGTAATTCTTAATGTGAGGTAATCTCACTCTCTCAGCCGTTAAATTAAGCGGCTTAAGCATACTTTGATATTAACAAGCATTGCAGTTGAGAACATGTTAAAAATACTGAAATTAAACAACTTCTAACTTAACACTATTTTAGTTTAAACAAAGTCAATACTTTCCTCTAACAAAAAATATATGGAAAATATTATTCAATATTAATTACATAATGGATAAAGTTGATGATTAAATCGTTCACGTCTCACGTTTATTGTAACTAATAAGTCTAAAAGGTTTACATAAATTTATAAAAAATCTTATTTAATGCCCCATGTATGCGTAGGGTTAAAAACTAGTATTAGATATAAGGTACTTACGAGTCAACTTGTCACCTCAAATTAGTTCACCCAAACACGATTTGATTCAACTCATAGTTATATATGTATAACTAACTAATATATGATGGTTGGTGATAATGAAATAGATATATCCTTCACCACTTCGTTAATTTGATTGTATGAAAAAACATTTATTCCTCTCCGCAATAAAGAGTTGTGGTGGCACTGGTTCAAATCGTCTGTTATATTTGTCGCAAGTTGTATCCTGTATATATAGGAAACAGAAGATTACAATTTATATATGATAGGTCAATACCAAGTGCAGTTTATCTTCATAGTAAAACAACCTACGAATTTTAAGTGAACCTGTGATTTTAGTTATCAAAATCTGAATTTTTTTATAGAAAACTAATTAAAAAGTAAGATTTGCTATAATCTAAAATCATTTGATTTGCTAAAAAAACTTAAAAAAAATTATGGGCCGGTTCAGTCGAAAATCTAGTGGTCTACGACCTACTGTGGATCTAAGGCCATACGTTACATTTCCTAACCCTATGTACATATGGTATTATATATGTAGGATTTTTTCTTATCGAAGAGAGGTCAGATAAGCCTACATGAGAGATTTCGTGAGCGTATTGACAGTCTAAGTGTCTCAATTTTGTGATCCCATGTTTAAATTGATTTTTTTGTCAGTGGATTAAGCTAGATGAGATAACTAGAAATTCGTTGTGTCTTGGCTTGTTATTCAACGTTCTGATTGTTTGGCTACTCGCATATGTAATCCCTTGTTATGGGTGTATGATCACAACAACTATTTCTAATTCTAAGTCATATATTTCTAACTATCTAAGATTGTCCAAATATTAATTCAAGTATGGTGTGTTAGATTCGTGAATAAAGATTAATATTAGATAGTAGACGATAGTCACAAAACTTGATGATCTTAGATACCCTAGGTGGTTAGATGATGTGTAGTGTGTGTATCAAGAACATATGGTTAGTAATAACAGAATTAATCTATAGAATCAACTACTTTCTTACAAATATAAGTTATACCTGCTTGCGCATAAACATGCCTAGTAATATTCCAATGATTTTAAACACGAAAACCAGGCTTGACAGTCTATCTCCTGTGTACATGAGAAGCAAAACATTAAAATTTTGAATTGATAGGCCAATACAAAGTGTAGTATAACTTAAGGGGAAAAAGAGCGAGTTGTGGCAGTATAGCTGCTAGTTCATCTAGACCTCATGCAAGTATTTTCAATCCGTGTCTATGTCCTTTAATGCTAATACAAAGATCCTGATTGATCACGGTGGTCTTAATATTGATATTAGGTAGTGGATATTGGTGAATCAGACCACATGTCACCAGATTTGCACTTATTTTAGTCCATTATGAGATGGGACATGTAAATGTGTTAATGAAGTGGGTCAAGTCATAATCAATGAAACTTACACTACTTTCTCAGTAAATCGCTTATGTTTCACATGGTATCAGAGCACTATGTGCCTACGTGTAATAGATAATCGTTTCTTGTTATTGTTTTCATCTACCTAACTCCATGTAATCATTAATTGTGCATAACTAACGGTTAATTTTGATTTAATTTATGGTTTTTAGGCTTACTTCAATGGTGATTTCAAACACAAACCCTAATTTAAACTATAACTATAATTTTAGCAATAACGTTAATAATGATACAAATCAAGATCTAAATTTTCAAAACATGGGGAATGATCTATTGTATATTACAAGTTATGATCAAATGTTGACAAAAACACTTTTCAATTGTGGTAGTTTTCTTCGTTAGAATCGTACGATCAAGATGGAGTTAAAAGTAAAGCTAAAACTAGGGTTCATAGATGGATCTCCACCAAAACATGATGTGACTGATAGTATTTATCAAATATGGATCATGTGTGATTACATGATGACTTGTTAGATTTTAAACTCTATGATTGTTGGATTGTCAGTTGCTTTTCTCAATGCTCAATCTACCATTGACTTATGGAAAAATGGGAGGATTGACATGGGCAAAGTAATGGTACACTCATTTACCACATTCAAAAAGAGTTATCCATAGTCAATCAAGTTAATCTTAATATTGCTACTTATGTTAACAAGTTAAAATGGTATTGGGATAAATTGCATAGTTTCATTGGAATTCCTATTTGTACTTATGGTAAAATAAGGGAATGTGCTTGTGGCATTACTAATAACTAGAAACAAGTTACATCAAGTGAGTGAGCTAACTGCTTTCTTTGCTAATCACACTAATATGAATAATCAAAATGTTAGGAGAGAGGTTAGGGAAAACATAGGTGCTAAGAAAGCTTGTAAAAATTATCAACAATAAGGACATGTGTTGCAACAATGTTTTGAAAGGATTCTTTAAGATTCGACGAATATTCAACGTTCTTCTTGATTTACTACTGGTTGCATAGGGTTTGAATGCTTTAGGTATGGAACGAGGGTTTTTGAGTCAGAAGGGGATTGGTGTTGGGAGGGGTGTGAAGGAGAAGCAAGCTTCGAATACGACTACCTCGTCTAATGTGGCAACGAACACGCAAGGTGGAAAGGAGCTTGTGGATGCTACTGTCAATAGTAGGAATGTGAATGCCTGGCATAAACCGACTAGCCTTACTGTTAACCCAAAACGAGGTACTTTTTATGCTAATTTATTTGCAGCTGGACCGAGTAAGAAGGCCATGAATTTTTGCACTTTATTTACTCCGAGGGGAAACGAGATTGATATGGTTGTTCTGGAGGAGTCTCTTAGAGCTATCAGTGTACGGTTTGCTAATATGGTATATGGATTCTTTTTGGGAAACCGTGTAGCCTACCCTGCTATTGCTAACTATGTTAGGAACACTTGGGGTAAATATGAACCGGTAAAATTAATGCTTAACTCATTTACCGGGATATTCTCCTTCCAGTCTAGCTTTATGGATGGTTTGGATGCAATGCTTGAAAATGGTCCATGATTTATTCGTAATATTCTACTTATTTTAAAAAAGTGGAACCCGGATGTTAATTTATAGAAAGAATATGTAGGTAATGTACCAGTGTGGGTTAAACTCCATGGTGTCCCTATGACTTCATTTAGTAAGGATGGTTTGAGTGTCATTGCAACTAAGCTTGGTACACCTTTGATGCTTGATTCTTATACATCTGACATGCACATCCAATCATGGGGTAGGTTAAGCTATGCTAGAGCAATGATTGAGGTTCAGGCTGATGTTGAGTTGAAAGATACTATTGTGGTGACTATGCCTAAACTTACTGAGGAGTGGTTCTATATGTGTAATGTTCGTGTTGAGTATGAATAAAAACCTCCTAGATGTGCATGTTGTAAGGTTTTCAGGCATGTTCTAGATAACTGTCCTAATAATATAGATTTAGATATGGTGAAAAACATGAAAAAGCCTAGTCAAACTCCTAGAGGTGTTCCGGTTGGTCCTAAAGTGGGATTTAAACCAGTCAAACAAGTGTATAGATAGGTTTCTAGAAAGAACAACGTCAATACTAGTGGTAATAAGAAGTAAGATGCGGAGCCCACAATAGAGGTTAGTAATTCAAACCCATTTGATGTGCTTAATTCGGTTGA
>BQNB010038841.1:0-31252 GCA_026074375.1 Tanacetum coccineum | reverse complement strand
TTTCTTTTCATAACGTTTTCAGTCGAACATACAGAGTAGTAATAATAAATCATTTATGGCCGCGTGATGTTTTGCAATGTGGTTTTACTTGGAGTATATCGGGTTAGGAAGGGGACATTTATTTTCTATAGAGATCTGATTGGTAAGTAGTCTTACATTTTAGGTTTAGAGCTAAGACATGATAGCCCCCCAGCCCAGGCAAGAAGATATGCGGAAGTGGATTAACAAAATGGAAAAAGAGTAAGGGTGTGTTACTTTCATACTTTTATAGGTATGGGAATAAGGTAATGGGCTTGATTACTTGATAGTGTTTGGTATACAGTTTTACATCTGAGATTAGGAATGAAACCCAAGAATTAGGCTAAAGTAAACCCACCAAGGAGGTTGGGTTTTCTGTCTCCTCATTGATACCTATACCTTAACCTAAACAAACACCCCCAATAACATAAGGATCCTAGTTCGTTCGGGATTGAAGCATAAAAACCTACTCTAATGTTGTCTGTTTTCTCTCACCTAGAAGTAAACCACGATTTCCTGGACTAGAGCAAAGGAGAGAGAACAGCAATCCGAGGTCTACAACTACTATCTCGAGTTATGCTGCCACTATTTTTCTCTCCATCCATGACTAGTGAACCACTACTATCTTGAGTTATGCTGCCACTAATTTTTACAACTGTGTTCGACTACTTTGATACTATGATCTAGGCTACACAGTCCACACTACCCTGATTACCATAGCCATATTGATATATTCTAAAATCCCCCAACTAAGGCTGCTTATTCGGCTGTCTTGTTGTCAAGTGTCCAAGGACTGTCTTGATGCTAAAAATTAAGGCTACACAGTCCACACTACAGATATTGAAACATTTGAATGCTAATTCATTCATCATGCATTTTTCCAGGAGACTGATGTTCTCTTGTAATAATTATAAATTGATACAATAGCTTTGTAAATTTTCTTTCATGTTAGCATCACATCCACATACCTTTTTGCTGTTCTCATTGTTAAGTTGTTTTAAATAAAAATATCCTTCCGTTAGCTTACCTTAATAATTGCACTTTATTTTTAGTTAATAAATTATAATGAGACCATTTAAATGAAACGGAGTACGTACAACTTTAAAAGCCTCGATTCCTGGAAACATGAGTTTTGGTTAGCATATTGCACAAGTTTTCAAGTGATTGTCAAGCAAATCTATGGTTTTATAAGATGTTGCGATGCATTTCTTAGATGTCAAGCAGTGGGTCACTCTACCAATTTTGGACATTGTTGGTTTTTGTTGAAAACATTCAATAAAATTCTTTCTTAAGTGTTTCCAAAGCTTAACCTAATATCTTTTTGGTGAAGTTTCAGCAGAGATGAAAATATAAGGATATGCAATCTTAATTATCCATCTCATTTTATAGACCTATATATCTTAGAGCATCTCCAATGCATACAATTATAATAGCTTTTCACTATTTGGAAAAGTCTTTTAGAAAAGGTTTTTTGCATTGTACTATAAGGTTTTTCAAAGACTTTTTAGAAAGACTTGACAAACTAAAAGTCTTTCATAAAACTCATATTGATTAAATAAGTCTTGCATTTAATGCATTAAATGCAAAAAGCTATTAAAAGCTTTTTCCATTGAGGATGCTCTTAAAGTGACATGTGTCACTTTTTAATTAAAAAAGTCTATTTTATTTTTAAATTAAAATATCATTTTATCTATTAATCTTTTTGCACTCTCTTTCTTCATTTAATTCTTCAAAAATTTTAAGTAATCTAAGTTATGAAGCATATTGTATAATACTTCTAATGCACAAATAAAAATTAGTTTTAAGCATTACAAGTTTTAAAGCTTTGTTTACAACTATTAAATGCACATAAACATCAATTCAACACATAATCAATGCTAGAATTAAAAATACCCCCTTACTCGAACGTACAACTTATATAACACACGATAAATCTATTTAATGCCCAAAAATTATGTAATGCAAGAATTTATTCAATATGTACAATTAATTGATGTACTAACTTAAAATTAAGCATTACAACTACGAAAACTCAATGTACAAAACAACTAGAGAGGTCCTTAAGTCATACCGGTTTTGAGCTTTAGAAGTAAAGTTTACTATTCGAGAGACTTATGTAACAACAATGACCCGAAATCATGTGTCTTTTTGACAACACCATCAACAACCGCACTTTGACATTTTAATATGAGATAGTGTGTGAAAAATTTATTCCCTAAAATTATCGTCAAGCGTAAAGTCGTTATCTAGAAAAACATGTAATCGAATAATATAGCTCATTAAAAATTTTGATTAAAGGGTACCAGCCGCCGCATCGCGCTGGTACCCTGCTAGTTTTTTATGATTTAATTTCATCATATTTTTTAAAATTTTGTGCTCTTTAATTTAACATTCATTTTCATATGTTTTTATGAATTTTTAGTTTTTTTCATTTTTAGTGCCGTCAAAACGGTTGCTTTACGCAGGTACCATGCTAGTTTACATATAAACCTTTAAAACATACATATTATATAGAGTAAACTGCAAAATACATCCTTGTGGTTTTAACTTTCTCACACAATACATCCATGTCAGAAAGTTTTGGCAGTCTACATCCTTCGTTAGGCAAACGTTTGACATAATACATCCATGAGGACGAACGATGCAAATATTTTTCCGTTATCTTCTCACGAGGGATTTGCTTCAAATCGCCACGGTAAGTTACTGACTAGCGCCTAGGCGCCGCCTTGGCCGCTTTTTACAACACTGGCTGAGAATAGATACCCTATGACTAAGGTGCGCAAGTGGCTGTTTGGGCCTTTTTCCGAATGCCAGAGGATGCTTGTGATTTGATGTTCCTATCATTGCATTTCCAAACCTCTTTACAAGCACAGATGCACTCATAGACTTGTATTTTCCAACTGTTTAATTCCAGTCTTGATTAATATGATTCGTCTTTCAGGTGCTATACCTTCAAGGGAATGGGAAGGACGCTGAATCCCTGATAAAGGATTCTATTCGGATTTTTGAGGTGCAGTTGTTTTCTTTTCTTGTATAAATTAAACCCTTTTTTGTAACTTCTTTACAGCTGCATAGGCTCGTCTATATGTCTGATTTTTGTTTAACTATATAGGACGGTGAACAAGGAGAATCTTTCTTATGCATGAGGAGACTCCGGTATCTTGTTCAGGTAATGCTTCTGCTTGCGTTGACTGTATACTAGAACTTTTTTATACCCGTTAGTGATGAAAGTTACTCCTTTGTCACTGAATTTATGGTTCTGAGTCACAAATAGCAAAGGCCCAGGGAACCTCAGTCCATCTTGTTTTCCTTTGTTTGATTCGTCACTCAAATCATAATTTGGCTAAGAGGCTGTTTCTTTACCACTTATTGCCTCTTTATATTCAGATCTGGTTGCAGCCGCACAATTTTGGTATTTTCTTGTCCAGTTTTTGAGCAACTAGATGTCTGATTGGGGAGAGAGTAAAATCTAGTCTTCGCAAACAGAGACTAGATTAGACACAAATACCCTCACCTTAATCACTTCAGTTTCACTAACCACCTCACCCTTTAGCCTTCTTCCCCAGAATCCAGATTACTGCTGTTTGATCTTCTTCCTCACATCACTGCCACCTCCATACCGTCGACTCAGCAACATGGCCTCCTCCACTCCAAAAATCCTTCTCGCTTACATAGTTGTTGCTTCTCAAATCCCAAATCGACCTTCCTCTTTCTTATCTTCATTAACTGGCACTGCTAGCACATCGCTGCCTCCACTCCGCCAGCTCATCCATCATCAAGCTCTATTGCTTTCCAGCTCCCAAAAACTTCATAAAATAACCGACCAACTGTTCTGCCACCTCCTTTCCTTCAAATCTATCTCCCTTTTCATTACAAATACTAGTGATTCTGTTTACATTACCTCTACTCTTCAGAATATTATCGAAGAACTTATTATTTCTATCTCCCTTACTGATCCATTCCACTTTTGCTTGCTGTATCAAAAGACTTTCAGCATCATCAACAGCTTCCATATCATAGTCACAGGAAACGCCAGCCTACCCGCGATCTACGTTTCGGATCGCTCGTACCCAAACGCGGTACGATCGCGTTCCGGATCGCTCGGGATCGCGATCTGGGTCGCTAGTTTTCACGTTCCGTTTTTTGATTCATGTTAAATAAAAGGAAAATCTTGAAAAAGTACATCTAAAAATGGTGGATTCGGTTTGAGGAAGAAGATAAACTTGGAGAGAGAAAAAGAAGGATAAAGTGATTATTAAATGTGTGGGCCTAGAAAATAAAACGTGATAGTGGACAGAGAAGATGTAATTTTATTTTATTTTCTTTTTTTATCTTTTGCTTTCATGATAAATTTGTTATCTTGTGACTGAAACATTGGATTTTGACTATTTAAGATCTAAAGTTAGTAAAATGTTATAAAAACTTTATACTTTTATTATTGTTAAAAGGGTACGCCGTACCAAATTGGGTACACTGTACCAGATTATATGGTACATCGAACCGAATCGAACCGAAGCGTACCGAAATGAGCCTACCCCCGCTCGTACCGAATTTTAAGAACCCCGCGAACCGCGTTCCCGTTTCGCGATTCCGTACCGAAGCGTTCTGCGTTCCGTGTGACTTTGGTCACAACTCACAACAATAAGAAGGAATATGAAATTGGATTATATAATAGGTTCTAGACAAGTGTGGATTGAAGCAAAGTATTGATCTGGACAAGTGTGGATTTTGACTCTTGATTTTGAAATTGGATTGAAGCAAAGTATGGTTATGGAGTTTTTGCGTTTGAGTTTTTGTCTGAATAAGTAGTGGTATGAATCCATGGCCATATACACATGAAATTTGACTGGAGGGTAAATTGGTCATTTGATATATTTCAGATGTTTATTCAGTAACGAAAAGAAACAACATATCACTTATTTCAGAAACCTTTCATTTATTCAAAGACCAGTACTTAATCGAAAATAAAAAGAAACAGCCCCTATATGACTATTAGGCATACTGTCTTTTTATTTGTGTGATGCCCTATGTCACATTTTTTTTCTTCATTATCTTTTTCTGCAAATTGCATGTTTCCTGCAGGTCCAAAGGGAGAAGTGCTTAAGTATAATATTATAACTATTTCTTCATTCTGTAGATTTATCTTGGCATCTCACTTATATTAGTTTAGCTTTGCCTGTGGGTAAAAGTGTTCTGACTTAGTTTTCCTTGCAGATATATATCAACTCGAATAAGCTCACTGATGCTGTGATCATACAGAGAAAGATTTTGCATACGATGGAAGTATCAAAGGTTTGGATGCTGGCATCTGGTTTGTGTGAACATTATTGATTCTCTATCTTATTTTTGTTGATGCAAAAGTTCCTTTTGTTTGCATGGTTGATGGTTCTATAGATGTTGGTAACCCGTAGTCTGGGTTTTTACCCTTTGTTGCTGAGGTCTTGTTTTCATCTTATATATCCTGCCATCCTATCTGTTTTGCCCGATGCACATGCTTGTGCTTGTGAATGTAGAACAAATTTTACTTTTGTATGTCACTCATCTTGTTATGTCGGAAGAAATGATGATAAAAGTTTTTATCTCCAGATGTAATTTGATATCATATGAGTCTGAAAAATAAGTAAAGGGTCTTCACAATTTGTTTTCCATTAATGTTCTCTCTTTGTGCCTAATAGTTTGTAAGTTAATGATGACAGCTTTGAATTTGTTTTCCATACAAGTATTTGAACTTTGGCGTAAGTGTAACTAATAATTAAAAAAGTGATGCCGGTCAGAGTTCATGGTCTCTAAAATACACAATGACATAGTAGCATTTTCACTAGTGTTTGTTGCTCTGGATTATGTTTATTCCTTATCAACTAGTAAACGGTACAATTTTTAGAATTTGAATCAGTAGGTTAGACATAGAACAGAATTAAGTTAGTGAACTTCTGACTTTTTTGTTACTTCGAAAATGCAATTGCAGTTCCTACTAATATGCAAGTATAGGTGAAGCATACCTTTATATCACCATATGTATTGTAGAAAAATTGGAATCTGTTTGTTGCTTGACATATTATCGTGTCTGATCTTGCCTATTATGTGTTGCTAAAAATGACAAATATAATTAGGAAAATTGTTTACTGGCCAGGGATGGGACTCTTTGGAAACTGTCATTGCAGCTGAAAGCCTTGCTCTGATTCTTCAGTCAGCGGGGAGTTTGATAGAAGCAAAACAACTCCTACAAAGGTTTACTTATTTCACTTTGTAATAAGTTTACGCCTCATATGAGTGAAAAATGTTTTGACATAATTTATGTTGTAGATGTCTTGATTCACGGAGAAGATTACTTCCCGCTGACCATATTCAGGTTCTGCAAATTACCTATCCTCGCTTTATTTTGTACAAGCAATAATTCCGTCTGAATTTCTTATTTTTAACTTGCGCATTTTGTCTTCCAATTAGAATCAAATACTGGTTCATTGTTAAACTTTGATATGTACCATTTATAATTTCAGTAAATAAATATTGCAACTACTACATGATTTTGGTGCGAAAATCATGATGCAACAGACGAATCCTTTTTCAGCTGGGGTAATTGCTTGAAAATGTATCGTACTTGCCACTTTTTGTTATTGTGTGTACTGAACCTTTTTTTTCTTATTGTGTGTACTAAACTTTCAAATTTCGATCATTGTGTGCATTTTGTTACCATTTTACCCTTACTTTTTTCAAATTTTGAAGGGTAAAATGGTCATTTTACATGGCAGAATAGTCACAAAATACACACAATGATCGAAATTTGAAAGTTCAGTACACACAATAACAAAAAGTGGCAAGTATGATATATTTTCAAGCAATTAACCCTTTTCAGTTTCTATTGTTTTCTAGAAATATACAAATGAAGATTAACCTTTATCTAAAATGTCAGATAGCTGCCAACATGCTTCACATGGCTAGGGTGGAGCTTCTATTATACACGCAAAGCAGGGATAGCTCAACTGCAGTAATTGACAAGGCAAAGGATCTTATAGGAAACGCAATAAGGTTTGCATTACTACATTCAACGTCTTTGAGTTTATGTATATGCTTGTTTATTCATTGTGATCTCTGATTATTCATAAGGGGCTCTTTATAGATACAATCATACAATAGATTTTAAATGCGAATCTGATTATATGCTACACTGACATGTAAAGTAAATCAGCGTGTATTAGTCACGTTTCACAGTATGCACTGACACTCCTGAACAGGCCGTTGTCTAAACATTTTTTTTCCCAATTATTGCCCATAAAGTGGGATGTGTGGACAGTCAATGTTGCCGGTTATGAACGTTTTGCGAGTATACTTTATATTAATAATTACTAGTACTTTATTTTATATATTAATTTCCGCATGACAGGATAGCTCGGCGGGCCTTGGATAAGTCGATGAAACACGGATCAAATCCTAAATTTCATGAAATTTCTAGGACAGAGACGTACTCTGCGCGTACAGCTTTGCTTATACTGGTCAGTTCCAAAGTAATAATATGTGTCTTGGCAATTTGCTTGATAATTCTATTGTTTATGCTGCTATTGAGACAAGGACATACCGACTTTGCTCCTATGGCGAGGATCACTCTCTTAACACGATTTGTGATCTTATACTTGATCCTAATTTATAAATTGCTTTCATTGTGCATGATTCACTTGACTTCAAACTAAGTTCAAGTCACTAAGTTTGCTTACCGTCTTGGACTCGTGTATGATATAGAACAAGTTCTATAATATAATAAATCAACTCATTGCCAATAATCTAATGTTGTTGTGTTCACATATGTTCATTTAATTATCTTCTTAGTTTTGTTTAGACATAGATTTTACTTTCCATAACTGGGAACCTTTTGCTAAAGAAATACTATAATTTTACTCTTAACCAATTGAAAAGCTTCAGATTCTAATTTCAAAATCATCTACATTTAGATATTTTTGATTTTTTTTCTCGGTAAAGTTTAAGTATTTTTGATTTAAATCCTTGAGTTAAAACACTGCACGTTACTAACTATTCATTCTACTCGCAAGCATCCCATTGTTTCTCCATTTAAAAAAAAAAATTCCATCATAATTTTTCCTTTTGTGATATCAATTTAATATGCTAAGTAACTTACTAAATACAAGTGTTACAACGTCAATAGTCATGGGTTATTACTTATTTATCTCATTCTTTTCAGTTACCTTTTCTATCCAAAACCCATTTCTTACATCTTGAAATGGACTTTTCTTGTCGTTGGATGTATTACAGATGCAAGGGTTAAATGCTTTGAGCCAACTGGAAGTTACTAATGTCACGTTACAGGAGAGTGGGGTATGTACTGCCGTTTAAAATGCTGTATAACATGTTATCATCAAATTATACAGATACCGGGGAAAAAATGTTGCAACAATTCATTGTGTTCTTTTAATACATAAGATGAAATAAATATTGCTTCAACTTTACAAGTATCCATGGGTTGTTAATATAGAGGTGCTAAATGGCGGTTTGTGCAAAAATATATAAAAATGATAATGACAGCGGTTTGGGGTACTTTGTTCACTGGTTTTCTATCTGACTCATCGTTTTTATTTTCAACTTTTGACCTCCTAAGAAAAAATCTAACCCAAATCAACAAATTTAAGGTAAGTGAGTCAAAATTGTGACCTACAGCAGATAAACTTGTGGGGTTTCTTTAACCTCAACAGGTGGACAAACATCATACACAATATATTTATCAATGTTAATGGGTACTCTTTTTTCTTTTAATTTAATGCATGAATCTTTAAACTCGTAATCTTAGTACCTGAGCTCCAATATGCTTTTTCACCACATAATAGGTCAAGCACGAGGAGATCCTGCCTCATCCGGAGGCCGAGAAAAAACTTCTTGATTGCGTATCTGCCTTTAAACAGGTAAACCACTGATGTCTATCATATATGATGATTATTCCAGTTATACCCTAGTAGTTACTTATGACAGTTCCTTTTCTCACGTGCAGTTTGGAATCCAGATGTCGTTAGCTGATTTTGGTGACATAAAGGGAGAGTATCTCTCATGTTTGAAACATCTATCTGTTTTACTAGGTAAGTCGATAAACAATAGCTTAAAACGACCTACTATGGAAGAGCTTTTGAATGAAATCAAGCGAGTTGAAGGCGAATCAGCAATGCCTAACCAAAAGCCTTGAGAGATGAATTTTGAGCTGAAGTTGTTCACAACTTGGAGAGGTTTTAGATACGTGTTAGTCAAAATTAGTTTCATAGTTTTCCAGCAATGGCTCACACAGCCATGGATCAGACAGACTAATCTAATTTTATATAATTGAATACAAAACGATCTGTTATTTCTCAATAAGAATGTTCCCCTATAAAAAAAACCCATGTATATAAAGTCATTTGTTCTTTAAGGACTCAGTCGTCCTATTCATGTTAGTTTGTTAAGCTCGTTTTAAGTTCGAGTTTGTGAAGGGCTTATTGCTATTGAAGGACTCAGCTGTCCTTTCATTTTAGTTTGTTAAGCTCGTTTTAGTTTAATAAGAAGTCTTCAACGTCATAATTGATGAGAGATACTTTCTTCATTAGTTTGGAGTAGATGGATTTACTTTTCAGTTGACCAACATTAAGTGCAACACTTTCTTATCATTCGCGTGTTCAGTCAGAACATACGTTTTCATGTTTCATGCCCCCGTCACTAAGAGATGAAACCACCATGGATCGTCAGCACCACAATCTTGATTCTTAAGTAAATCCATTTTTGACTAATCGGCCATCTACCATAGACGTCGTCAGTGTTGTAAAAAAAAGCCTACAAGGCTCGTTAATCGCTGTCTAGGCGCTACTAGGCCACCAACCTTGCCGATTTATGTAAATTGGTCGAACAAATCAGTCAACCATGTCAAAGGCGGTCAACGACGATCAATGGTGGTCAAACTTGCCGGAAACCTACAAATATTGCCGAAAATACCTAAATCTCACCGTAAACTTGTTTTAATCACTTATAGTAGATGTTTATATCTATTACAAGTCGTTTTTTTGTAAATCTTGACGGAAATACTCAAAACTCGCGGGAAACACCCAATGCTCGTCGGAAATACCCAAAACTCGTTGGAAATACCCAAAACTCGCCGGAAATACCCAAAAATTGTCGAAAATGACAATTAGATCAATCCCCATTAATCCCGCCTAGACCGATTACAAGGTACAAGGGGGTCGACCGCGACTGCCGATTCATGATTTTTACAAACTTGATAGACGTGTTCATACAACACTCGCGTTTAGTAGGCTTTTTTACCCTGAGCGTTTGGGTGTGCTCCAACTTAGATGCCTAGATTATAATCATGTACTCTCTTGGCACGAGTGTTGGTAATTAGAGTATGACGTTTTGGTTGATTGATAAAATCGCTTATTTTGCCAGCTGAATGTTGAACGTAATATTAATATCTCCTTAGCTTATAGATGACCAAATCGGACAAATATTAATTCAGTTTGATTGGTTTTTGAGTTTCGTTTTATAGATTTAGCTTACGGGATACTGTATTTGTATTTGCATATGTAACGGTCTTTAGAGTATTCTTTCATGCGCCGCAAGAAATTAACCATATAGCCTAAAATATTATATTAATGGCTTTTTATCTTTCATCTCATTCATCAAACTTCCATAAGCAGAACACCATTTTATTTGTCCAGCTTTAGTCCCTTGACTTTATTTCCTACAAAAACAACAAAGACTAAAAAAATTAAGTAGATAGGAAATAATATCATGTTCAAGATCAGATTAATAAGTTTATTTTTGCTTATTTGAACATGTATAAATACGTATTTTCCCTTTCATCTTTTCTTTCATCTCTATATAAAATCTAAACCATAATTCAAATCCAAATATCAATAAAATCAACATTAAAAATTAAAAGTTAACACTTAAAAACAGAAAAAATTTACAAACATGGTGCATCCACGTCATGAGTACAACACTAGCGTCGCTAGTAAGCGAATGAACTGTATTTTCTTTTTCATTTTTTGATTTTCGCTTTTTTCATTATAAAATATGAAAATAAAAACATAATACATGTTCAAATTAAAGTACAAGATCAAAACATAAATTGTAAAACCTGTAATGCAATGCAATCCTGAAACTTCATTCCATACCTGCAAAAAAACACACAAACATACACCCTTTACCCAATTTTTTTCTTACAAAAAACACACAATAAAAAAGCAAGAAAATAAATACGCATTGCTTCCCGTAAAGCGCTTATTTAGATAAAAAAAGTCTTTAGCTAAACTCACAATCCTCATATTTCATCGTTTTAATGTGCGTAAATGTGTTACGTGAAACTAGGGGTGTAAATGAGACGAGACAACTCGCGCGCTACTCGGGATCGACTCGTAAAATACTCGAAATCGAATCGATGTAAACGAGTCGAGCTCGAGTTCGAGCTACTCGAGTATATCTTCGAGTCGAGTTCGAGCTCGAAAATACTCTGCTCGTGAAGCTCGTGAGTTTTATCAAGCTTCAACTAAATTACACTTTTACCCTTTTATATACATATATTTACTTAATTTTCATACAAATCGAGTCGAGTCGAGCTTTATATGTCGAGTATTCATAGAGTTCGAGCCTTAAATGCGGATATAATCGAGCTCGAGTTTTGTATGACGAGTCGAGCTCGAGCTCGAAATATAAAGCTCGATTAAGCTCGAGTCAAGTTTCGAGATCGAGTATTAGTATTCGAGTCGAGCTCGAGTTTGGTAGTACTCGGCTCGACTTGACTCGTTTATACCCCTACGTGAAACTATGAAGGAAAAACAACTCAAAAAAAGTGGAGAATATAAATTAAAAGAGGAGAGTTATATTGGATACCATAAATTGCTTGGATACCAGGGGACTCATACCCGCCATTCATCTAAAAAAAATCAATGGCTGAGATTAAAAACATTTTATTATTTCACTTATTTTTTAAAATTTAAATATCTCATAAAATGTTAATCGTTAAGCAAAAAAAATCTACAATCACGACGAGCATTTAATTATCTTTCTATAGATATCCACTTTGATATACTTTCAATTTTTTTGTCGTTTTTCATGTTTTTTTTCTTTTTTTACGTTCTTTTTTCTTGTTGTTGCAACTTGAATGAAAATATCACATGCAATTAAACACTAATTTGAATATTTGTATTAAAATCACATGTGATTTAACACTGTTATATGTCATGGTTGCATTGGATATCATACGAAAGTATTAGAGATTAGAGGAGAGAAAGCTAGAGAGAGTTTTTACACATTTTTAATTTTCATTAAGAAAAGGAAAAAGAGAAGGGAGGTTGATGAAAGGATTACAAATGACCAACACTAAATATATCTTACGAAGGGGTATTTATACTTATTCTTCTATGCTTTTATTTTTTCTACTTTGACTAAATGTCTCACTTGGTCAATATTTTCTTAAGTTTGACCAAGCTTGACTTATTAAATCATAAATACTATTTTCTATACAATTTGTTATAAGACCAATTCATTGTTAATAATTAACACTTTTTTATTCCTAACAATCTCCCCCTAAGAGTTGATTATTACTGACGCCACATCGTCGGTAGAATTGGTCTTCCATTCATAAAAGACTCCCATCATCTCATCTGCTTTGCTCACATTGTCGTAGTCGCTTTAATGAAGAACCTTTATCAATGTAATAACCTTTTGATGTCTTCTGACTCTTTGCCCGTTTCTCCCCCTTAGGAGGCCCATCATTTGCCTTGATGTGGATCCTAAACTTTGCCTGAACTAGCTGATGCAGAAGACTTTACAAATTTCTTCTTGAGAACATCCCACATTTCTGGATCAGCAGCTTGAGCCTGAAGATCTGTTTTCATTTTTAAATATAGTTGTTGTTTCTAATCAGCAGTTGTTTTTGCAGTTGATATGCTAACTGTAGGATGAACATTAAGGACTTTGTTCTTCATGTGAATATTGAACAGTTCTTCAATAATCTTTGGAGCATGAGTAGCAAATTCTTTAGAACCCAACTCAGGGACAACATCTGCAAATATCTCTCTGTCTTTCTTGACCACATCTCTAACCATTCTTGGAATTGCTTCTCTCATAAGCTCATTGGTTTTTATACAGTAAGTTCTGGAACATGATTATTAAGAGTATCAGACATTTCCTTCATTTTACCTTCAAAATATTCTTTAGCGATGAAAGTATTTGTCAATTGTTCCCTGAGTTGACCATGACGTCTACTCAGTTCAGCAACACTTCCTGGAAGTATTTTGCTTGTGCTAGAAGTGGGTTGTGACATGCTTGGATCTTTGGATGTAGTATCAGGTGTAGATGAGACATTGGCCATCAATTCCTCAGAAAGAGTCTTATCAGAAGATAAATCAGTCCTAGGGGATCTGGGGGGTGAGGGAATTGGTATGCGTCTGCTCATTCCTAGTCTCTAAACTACCCGACACTTTTCCTTCTTTTCCTTCTCAACATAATCATCATCATCATCATCATCTATAGTTGCCGAATGTTCTTTATGACTCCCGGGCTCTATCCTAGTTCCGGTAACTTCTTCATCCTGAAAAACTGAATCAACAAAAGCACTAACATAAGAAATTTCATCTTCGCCATCAACCATCTTATCAATATCCTCCTCCAAAATTTTCTCCTGAACTTTAGCAACATTCTCTTGTGCTTCAGCAGCTAAAACAGTTTTGTATTCAGTGAGACTGAGTACAGTTGCTTCAGCAATGTCATCTCTTTATCTGTCATCACTTGGAGGTGGAATTGAAGTAGTATTTGGTTTCTTTTGCGTAACTGTAACTTTCAAAGATTTCCCTAGTGTACTCGATTCTCCAGCAACAGTTTTGCTTTTACGTTTCTTCTGAGCAATTTTAGCAGTAGGGGTAGGTGTCCTAGTGGCTCTAGGTGTCCTATTCGTTCCTTAGGTAGATTCAACCGGTTGTGGTTGAATCGTAGGAACGTCTACCCTTACAAACACCTTCTCATACTCCTTATACTTCGTAGTAGCACATATGTCATCAGTAAGAAATTCACCTAGAATCAACATCCCTCTTATATTCACATTCCCTGTAGTATACACACTCACTAATGGAATATCATCCTTAATAGAATGATAATTATCTTCAAGTCTCTGACCAATGGAAGAAAACTTCTTCATAAGATCAGCAATAATAAGCTTGGTGAAGCGAGGGTACTGAATCACATCTTTCTTCCGCTGAACGCAATGTATAAAGTCCCACCACAAAAGTCCGGCATAATCAACATGAATACAGTTGATCACAACATGAAAGATTTGAAGAATGTTGATTTTAGTCTGATCATGACCTGATGTTCTTGTAGTAAGACAACGGTTGAAGACCTTGAACGTCGTTTGCTATGGTTGAGCAAGATTCTTCGTGTAGAAGGCACTCACTTTGTCAACAATTCCTTCATAGCCAACAATCGTTAAAAATCTTTGGATAAACTTCAAATCTGCTATTTTAATGAATGGATGATCAGGGATTTCCACTAGCAGCTTAAGTGTATCACGAAACATATCCACAGTATATGTGATTGTTTCTTTGTCAATCGTAAAATGAATAGTATTATTTGCATTCGACACTTGTTTGACAGTTTTCCAGAACTATTAAATGTACACCGCTGGAACATCTGCAGTTGCAGTCAGAGCATAACTCAAAGCATGATCAATCAGAATTTGTCCCACAATCTTGCATTCAACAGAGCATAGAATATTCTGGAGCACAACATAGTCGTTACATCTCCCAATGCTTTGATATCTTGCGGAGACAAGTTGATCAGCTGGAATGATTTGTTGTTGTTGTTGTTGAGCCATGATGAATACTGTAAGATGAAGTAAGTGATTAGTGAAATGAGATAAAGATATGAAATACACAATTACATAACATTTTTGTCTCTTTCCACTTTGTCTATTTTTATATGCTTTGGAAATTCTTTTTGAGCATATTTTGATCATTTTCTTTCTTATGTACCAATTATTGCCTTTTCGGGTACATGGCATACGCTTTATTCGTCTTATTCTTTTGATCTCATCTTGTATGCTATGGCATTTCTTTTTCGAGCATACTTAGATTTGCTTTTTCACGTATGGATTTTATCTCTCTTTCTATTTGAGTTTCCTCACCAAAAAGCAATTTGTGAAATGATACTCTTTACAAGAATAGTAAAGATATATTCTGATTTTGAAAAATATCAATTTGGCAAAAAACACTTGTAGTGAAAACCATTGATATTTAAAAAATTCAAGAATATAACTTTATATTCTTAAAAAAACTTTTCAGTATAAGAGTACTACTTTTTTGACACAAAAGTATGACTTTTTGATAGAAAAATTAAGATAAAATATCCAAAATCATTTGTTTTTCAAAGATGTTTGAAAAAATGATGATTATACAACAAAACTCATGAAACAACAACTGGATGGTCACTATGTCACTCACTCCTCATTTTGTTCATTGCAGAAAACTGTCAAAACTAGACATGACTTAGACCATTTACCCAATTGTGTTCAAAAGTCAGTCATAAACCATGTTGTACGGTGTTATAAACACTATTTTTCAAAACTTTAGAATTTTCCTTTTGAAACATGAGAATCATTTTGAGAAATGTTAACAGACATTTGAATCACAGCTTTCATTCATTTTTTACAAAGCATTTGAAGCAACTTTGAATCTTTGATCACTGAATGAAAAATATAGTTAACAACATCATATTCTTATATACGATAACTGGATGGTTAGTAGATCACTCAATCCTCATTCTGTTAATTTCAAAAAACGGTCGTAACCGGACATGATATTCACCATTTGCTCCATTTATCAATATGAAAGATATGAGTTTATAACGAAATTTATCATTGGATTTGTTAAATGCCATTTTGTTTAATAGTTAAGCCCATTTAAGTAATCGTAACTCAAAATTTTAGCCCATTTTAGAAATTCCAAAACCCATTAATGAATATCTGAAAACCTAAAGTTGGCCCATTTGAATATACGAAACCCATTAAGACGTGCCCAATAAGCATTTACGAAACCCATGTGTTGGCCTAATGAGCTTTTACAAAATCGTAACCTAGTCATGTATCCAAAACTGCTTTCGTATGGATGATCATGTGTTAAGAATGCTGTTATCATAAATTTTTCATGAAAACTAATTAAATATCATCCTTACAACATTTTAAGAGTCCAATTATCTACGAAAGTACAAATTCATCCATACGAAACCTCTGACGGTTACATAACCTTTAGATTAAGAGTCTAAACACATTGTTTTCTGTGATCCAACAACACAAATCGTATCTATTATCTCTTAACAACATTTTGCCTAAGTCGATTTTACACAATCACAACATTCAATTTTACGAAACCCTAAATCTTATACGAAACCTATCTATCAATTATTTGTCACAAATTAAAGCACAAGGAATCGAATAAGATCATGTGTCCTTACGTTTGTTTAACACAGAGTATCGAAAATCGATTTGGATTGTGTTTTGAAAAGATACGAAAGCTTAGGAGTTGAAAGAATTTACGAAAGCCTTTAGGTTGCGTACGAAAGTTATAGTAGCTTTCGTATGAAACCTCCCATTTTTATACTTCCGAAAATGACTTTGAGTTATTGGCAATTTCAGTCCCTATACTTGCTTTCGTATACCTTTGAGGTCCAAAATAAGTTTCAAAAAACCCCCTTGGAGTTAAACCATTTTTCCCAATTATCCCTTTGAGTTATTTTTGCAGTTAAAATCCCGTTATTTAACAAAAAAGTTTATAACTCCCCCTTGAACAAATATCCATTTGAAATTTTTTTTCTTTTTGAATAAAATTTTGTTCAAAAGATATAAATTTTTGCATTTAATTTCACTTTTTTTTTCGATGATGAAGTTACTGAAATTTTTTATAACTCCCCCTCAATTAAATATCTAATTAAAGAATTTATTTGAGAGTTTGTTATTTTTGCAGTTTTGAACACACTTGAGAAGATTTCTTGATGATAAAAAATTTGATGACTCCCCCATGAATAAATATCTAATTAAAGAACTTATTCAAAAGATTGTCATTTTTGCAGTTTTCAGCACACTTTGATTTTTCAAAGATGATGATTTTTGAAAAAGATGATTTCTTTTTATGAATGGAAATGATTACAAAACACATATATTATTGATGACAAATCATTTTGATGAATGAATAACTCGCCCTCAGTTAATGATGCATTAAAAGCTTTTGAAAATCATAATTTGTATTTTTGTATTGCTTCATTTAAATTATATTTTTGTATTTTTATGTTTTTTAAATTTTTTTATTTTGTTTTTAATATTTGTACAGAAAATCATAATATTTTTGTGTGTGTTTTTTATTTTTTCATTGATTTTTTTATTTTTTATTTTGTTTTTGAATGTATTTACAAAGATTTTGATGTATGATCTTTTTTTTCAAGAAGATAACTTTGTCATACATCGCATACGTGAACTAAATACTCAAACCTTTCTTTTGGAAGGGATTTTGTAAATAGATCAGCAAGTTGGTATTCCGTCCCGACAAAGTAAAGTTCAATTGTACCTTGTTCAACATGCTCCTTGATAAAATGATATCGGATGTTGGTGTGCTTTGTACGATAATGTTGTACCGGATTACAGGATATGGCAATTGCGCTCTTTGAATTACAGTACATTGGAATTTTGGTTTAGCGATATCCATAATCAAGCAGTTGCGTCCTCATCCAAATGACTTGTGCGCGTCATGCTGATAAAGATACGTACTCTGCTTCCGCCATTAACATAGCTGTACAATCTTTCTTGTTAGACGACCAACTAACTAGCTTGTCTCTTAGAGGATTCCTTCAGACGTGCTTTTGCAATTATCGTGACACCTTGCATGGTCTGCATCAGAATATGCAATTAGCTCAAATCCAGAATCCTTCGAGTACCACAAACCCATGTTAATGGATTGTCTAAGGTAACAAAAGATCCTTTTGACCTCTTTGAGGTGTTTCTCAGTTGGGCGTGCCTGATATCTTGTACAGACAAATGTTGCAAATGCAATGTCTGGTCGACTTGCAGTGAGATACATGAGACCCCCAATCATACTACGGTATTTAGTATGATCAGTTGGGTTTTTTTTTTGGATAAAGGGTTTCCCAGTAAATATATTACCCCAAAAAAGCGTTAAAGTACAAAAGGATAAGGGTGAAATCCCTTATCTCAGTCCAAAATGGATAATTACAAGCAACTACGTGCTACTAACAAACTCCTACATAAGAAAGACACACCAATCTTATGACTAACCAAGAAAATAATAAAAAATTCCTAATAACTAATATGCGGAGATCATATTGATTAAAAAATCAACATTTGCTCTTGTAATCATTCACTTGAGCCTCGTCGTCCGTCATAACTTCCAAAGCTTCATCATCTTAGAAACAAAACTATAGCATAAAACATCTTATTCATATATTATTTCCAAGAACTTTCAAATAGCCTTCGTGGCTAACTTCCATAGAGACTACCCAAGAAACAACCATGATCATACCATGATGAATAGATAGTAATTACTATATCACCCTAAACAAACCCTGAAATTAGGGTTTTATATCAATGATAACCAGATCATGAATGCTGTAATACGTCCACTCGTCTTCATGCACCACATTCGACGAACTTAATACTAACCAGTCAAGAACAGGCCAATAAACACTCATCCCCATTTGCTGGAATATAAACATGCCAAGAACTAAAACCAAAACCTTAGAAAATAGGGTTTCAATCAAACCACGTAACTGCAACATGTTCTCAGATCTGAATAATTGAATTAACGATTTTAACATGAGCATTCTTTGCAGCGTAGACACAGTCATCCAATGAAGAACTCGCAACAAAACGATAAGCCATCTAAAAATCACCACCATCATTCTTTGTAGCCTTAAATGATTTGTTAAGAAATCCATGTTTCATCTCTCACACACTCCACAACCAAAAAAATAAACCCAACTTCAAGAAGACTTCTTAAAGGTAAGAAACACAAACCCTAAAAAATTAGGGGTTTTTAATACTGCGTATGAATCCCAGACCTTTACCTTCTTGCAATTATGAAACCAAGCAGATAACTTCAAGATATAGACAATGATAGCACCAACAAATCACGATCGCAAGAATATATATCAGATCCAACTAGATCCGAACCACAAAGAAAACACGGGATGTGAAAACCCTAAAAACAAATATGTCGAAACCCTAAAAACCTAAGCAGCCCGAAACCTAAATAAGGACTTGTAAATCATAACAAGACCATTAAAAGACATAAGGATCCAAAGGAAAAAAAGAGGATCGACAAGATCAGATGTAAGCAAGGGTTATAAGATCGTCGCCGACCCCTAAAATTTTATAAAAAAAATCGTTCCTTGATTGATCATACCCTAGAACGATCATAAGCATGATCACAATAGAGAAAATAACCATGGAAGGATCAAAAAATAATGATCAGAAAATTTTAAGGGTGGTCGGCAATCGCCATAAGTGAGAGAGAATTTTTATCAGTTGGGGTTCCCTGTAAATTTGCGTCGATTCTGGCTGTAGCCATTGGTGTCATAATAGCATCACATTTTTTCATTCCATGTTTTTTAAGAAGCTCCATTGTGTACTGTGATTGGTTGATGAAGATTCCACGAGGGGATTGATGAACCTGAAGTCCTAGGAAGAACTTCATTTCACCCATCATTGATATTTCTATCTTTCATTAATTTTGCAAATCTGTTTGAGAAAACTGGATTTGTTGAACTAAAAATAATGTCATCGACATATATTTGAACTAATAAAATGCCATCTCCGTGTCTTCGTGTGAATAGTGTTGGATCAACAATACCTTTTGTGAAATGGTGTTCAATCAATAAGGATGAAAGATTGTCATACCAGGCTCGAGGGGCTTGTTTGAGACTGTCTAAAGCTTTCTTAAGACGATAGACGCGGTTAGGAAAGTCTGGGTCTACAAATCCGTCTGGCTGACTTACAAAAACTTCTTCTTTCAGTAGACCATTGAGGAAGGCAGTCTTCACTACCATCTGGTATATTGTAAAGTTCTTGTGAGCCGCGTAAGCCATGAACATTCGAACTGGTTCTAGTCGTGCTACTGGAGCGAACGACTCCTCAAAGTTTATTCCTTCTTGTTAACTATAACCCTTAGAAACAAGACGTGATTTATTATGAATAAACGTGTTTTCAGCATCGGTTTTGTTTTTCCAAAGCCATTTTACCTTGATTACATTTTTGCCAGCAGGTAGTTTAATAAGTTCCAACAAATCTAATCGTTTGAACTGATTGAGTTCATCTTGCATTAATTCGATCCAACTATGATCAAGCATAACTTCCTTGATGTTTTTAGGTTCAGTAGTACTCACTGTGAGTGCATACATACACAACTCTGCATCGGTTCGAAGTTTACTTCTTATTGTCACTGGCTTGGAAGGGTCACCAATCACTTGTTTAATTGGATGTATCTTAGTCCATTTATCAGTGTAGCGATGTTGTTGTTGGAACTCGTGCATGTTTGACGGATCTTGATAGTTTGAAGATGACTTAGCTTTTTCGAACTCAGGATTTCTAAAAGAATGCATGATAGTATTCTCGTCAAGTTCTGCAACGTCTTCTTGAATTTTTTCATCAGAATGAGTATCCAAGACTAGAGTTGAGGATTCTTGTGCAATTGGTCCTTCTGACGAGGTTGCTATTTGCGAAGCATCATTATCTTCAACAATGATTGAAGAAGATGATGGAGTGTCTTCATTATCAAGAGTATTTGTAGCGGAATTATCTGATACTTTTGAAGTTCTCGGCGCATAGTCTTCTTCATACAGAGGACCAAACAAGTTATCCAAGTCTTGTTGTGATGGTATATCATTCATTTCTTCTGACGAATCTTGGAAATTCAAGCAGTTAACATCGGGTCCTGAATTGTTGCATTCAGAAGCCATAGCTGTGAGTTCATCAAATTTCACATGGATGGTTTCCATTATTTTCATTGTTTTACAATTATAAACACGAAACCCCCTTGACGACTCAGAGTAACCAACAAAGATACCAATATCTTCTTTAGGCTTCATCTTCCCAAGATCATCACAATTATTTTTTGGGTAGCATAAGGAACCAAACCCATGAAAATATTGAACATTGGGTTTTCTTCCCTTTATCAAGGCGTTTTATTGTACCGTATGTGTACTAGAGAGCGACTTTGAGTAAAACAAGCTGTGGAAATTGCTTCGGCCCATAGGAATTATGGTAGCTTTGAAAAATAAGCATTGTTCTTGCAGCCTCGACAAGTGTTCTATTTCTGCGTTCAACAACACCATTATGTTAAGGCGTTCGAACAATTGACGTGTAATTCAGAATGCCCAACTTTTCATAAAACGACTTCAGTGTTGCATTTTTGAACTCAGTTCCATTATCAAACCGGATTTTTAGGACTTGAGCCTTCATATTCTGTTGAATCTGAGTAATGAACTTCATAATGATTTCTGGAGTCTTGAAGACATCATATAACATCACTTTATAGCATCATTTATCCCACGTTTCTTACCCATTTTGTATAATTATTGCACGAATTGATACTTAATTGCTTAAAGTTATTATTTGCATTAATTATAGAGTAATTGGTGAAGTAATGCAAAAAGGCACGCAGTTTGGAACTTAAACAAAAAAAATCAGAAGATTACTGTTCTAACAACCTATACGCCATATCCATCAAGGAAGATACGGCATATATGTGCCTACACTTCACTAGAAACCACGAAGAATTAAAGAGCAATACGTCGTATCTAAAAGACTCTATACGCTGTATCCAAGATCGAGTATTGAAAGATTCTGGAAGATATTAAACGTGGTCCTTACTGTAAGAAACCCCCAATACGCCGTATTGACCTCAACCAATACGATGTATCAATGATTTTCCAGACCCTATAAATACAAAACCCAAAATACGAATTTAGTTTGTGTGCAATAGGAGCCATGAGCAACTAACTCATAATTTAACCACCAAGTTCGATTTTCAGTAGAGAATTGAAGCCAAGAAGGTCTAGCAACGGGCTTCAATCAAAAGGGGAACCCTTGTATTCATATATACTCTAATAATCGTTTGATTTTTGGTATCATTCGTTAACTCAGTTAAGTTACCTTGGTTGTTCGTTTATTATGTTTGTATTCGATACAATGGTTACTGGCTAATATCTTTAGGCATTAGCCATGTTTATGAAGATTTAATGTTTGGTTTATTTATATCGATTGCATGCTTATTCGTTGGTTTTTGTTTATGTTTATCAATTTATACTCGTTTATGTTCTTATGCATGCGACCTATCAATCAACTAGATCTAGTTGTGCCGACCAAGTAGACTAGATTAACCGAGATAGCTCTTCATATAGCGATTTATATATCTAGAATCATAGGATCACGAATAATGACCTATCATTGCCATTGGTTTAGTGAACAAGTTAGACTAGCAAGTGACCTGGGATCAACAAATGGCATTCTGATTCCCTTGGTAAGGACCCGAAAAGTTGTAAAAAACCGTCATTTCAGGTCATTTTACGACTACAAACTCTCAATTATTTATTTTAGGCTTTTACGCGTTTACTTTTAATTTCAACCGTTTAGTTAAATCGTGTAAACTAAAAATCAACAATCAACGTAAACCGACATCAAACAAATAAAATTTTACGTCAAATAAGTGTAATATAATTATTACGAAGATAATTTATAACTTTTTCATATTTTATTTTTTATACTTTACGTAAAACGTTTACGTTTCGCACTATTTAGCATTTATGCATGCATGGAAACACCACCACCTTTTTACACTTAAACAAATACCCACAATTATACCCAATACTCAATTTTTTATAAAATCCTTCTACAAACTCTCCTATAACTATCCCTCATAAATTATATATAAAGCTTCCACTAACTCACCTTTAGTTTATTATAATATAAGTTATACACGAAGGATTAACCTAAGCTTATTACCTCTTTTGTTCTAGCTACACTTTTGTTCCCTTTGAGCACATACAGACACCAACGTCACCTCTTTATGCATAAGTCTTTTCCTATGTGTTCCCTCTGATTAAACATGTGCTTATACTTTCCCAAGGTTTGACCATATAAGCTAGGATTGTACTTCTCATTTTTCACAAAGCAAAAACACACCAAAAACTCTTTTTCTCTCTTCTTGGAACTGGTCATAAGCAAGCATAAGCAAGAAAAATCACCTTTGATTTTTAGCAAGGAATTTCCAAGTATTTAAGGGGTTTAAGTTAGATATTAAAAAAGGGGTTTGATTTAGGTTTAGTTGTGTTCATTTCATCATCTTCATTCACTCAAGGTTCATACATATATCTCATACTTTCATTTTACTCATTTACATATAAATATCTTACTTATTTAGTTAAATCACCACTTAGTTTATATTTTAACAAGTTTACAATAAAACTAAGATTCATACATAAATAAGTAATTACATACACATGGTGAAAAAGGATTTACAAATATGTTAGAACACTAGAAAATACTCATTTTGAAATATTGCATAGACTATTTGATTTGTTAAACTAGTTGTTGAATTATTTATTTATAAATTAGTTTATATAGTTTTAGAAATAAATTGATGTTCTTGACATTTTAATTATGAAATGGAAGTGAAATTAATAGATCTAAATTATTGGACATTATTTACACAAAGGTTATTGCAATGGAAAAAATTAGTGGACATATAGTATTAAAATGTGTAGTAAAAATCATAAATTAAAAGTATATATATATACTTATATGGACAGTCGGCATTTTCTGGTTTGACATGGACTTCGAGACATTATTGAACATCAAAAATATGAAAATACATTTTAATACGATTTCGTACATATAAAGAACTCGAAAAACGTACATAAAACGAAGAAGTTATGAATTTTTAAAGTTTACCGACACAACTATTAATTTGACAGCTTTCCTGAAAAGTGTAGAATCTGATCGGAATTTAATCTGTGTTTTTGAGGGCTTTCGGGTCCGAACCGGCTAAGTATAAAACTAGACTGCTGTTCGAAATGATGTTTTGCTTTAAGATCGCGAGTTTCGAGGTCTAAAAGTGTATAAAACTGAGATAATCTTTATAGAAACTAGGTAACTTTTATGCAAAAATTTCCTGCACATTTCTTAAATAAATACAAGCTGTTGGAAATTAAAAATGGTGTTTACGAGTATTTTCGGGTCCGTTTGAACTATAAAAACCTTAGGAAATAATATAATATCACTTATATAATATTTATACACATTTTAAACTTTATAAATATTATTTTATACATCAGTTGAACAATATATATGGTGACGTTATAAAAATAGTAAATCAAGCGAGATGACAATAAATAATTATCGGACTATTAGAAAATATTTCAAAGGTATATACTTAAACATTAAATGACGAACATAACGAAAACATTCTTTCGACTTATAAACTAAACAAAAACCATTAGATGGTGATATAACTTTATAAAATATATTGTGGTATTTATTTAAAGTACTTTATACTTAATCGACTTATATTTAATTAGGTTGCTTTCCGACTATTTGTGACATCATTCATTGTTGATTTATTCTAAATCAATTCCATTACTTGAGGTGAGTTTCATGGCCCATATTTTACTTGTTTTGAACTATTTTGGGGGAGAATACATGTTGGTTTACAAACTTGTTTACTTATTCGTTTACAAACTTGTTTACTTATTCGTTTACTAACTTGTTTACATACTCGTTTTCATAACTCGTTTACTTGATTGATTCCAAACTCATTTACATACTCGTTTTCATATTCATTTACAAATCTCGAGGCAAGATACATTGCTTATTTTACAATTGGACACAAGTATAATACTTTTTAATGTTTATAATAATTACGTAGCGTGCCTAAGTAGCGATAACTCACAATGCACATTATCATGAACTGTTAATTACTTGGTGTAAGTGCGAATGTTATAAATAGATCTATTGGGGATTGACATCCCCGTTCGGGTGAGTAGCTCTCACTAGTTTCGGCGAATCGAACTAACAGACGTATACCATGTCGGATTTAGATGTTACAGGTTGACATCTACACGGGGCTATCAATTGCATTTAATTGCACACATACAAGTCGTAGCGTCAGTATCATAAGCTTAGTGCAGTCGTAATTATATTTTGTGATATTGTATGTGTTACGATAGTCATACACTTTGAAATCTTATGGTCCACACTACTTTTATTGAACGTCATTAATTGTTAAATACTTTGTGATACTGTGGTGAAGCAGTAGTCACTAAAAACTTTTCATAATACTGTGAGTGATGTAGTAGACATTATACTCTTTTGATCCTACATTTATACATACATAAACCTATGAACTCACCAACTTTATGTTGACACTTTTAAACATGTATTTCTCAGGCGCATAAGATGCTTGATGTAACTGATGTGCATTAGAGTCCAAATTTTACAAGATTACATTCATAGATTTCTACATACATTCAAATTATCAAATCTTGTTATATTATTTTAGTCTTACATTTTGATGCAACTTTGGGACTAATGTTATAACAAGTTCAATTTCAAGAAAATCAACGAGATTACTTTTCAAACGACTCAGTTAGAGGTCGTTCTCTTGACATCTTGTGATATTGTATTATGAAGTAACACTCCCGGACATATTTCCGATGCGATCTATTTTGGGGGTGTTACAACAGTAGACTACTAGTATATAAAGATCCGTTAAGCAGTAAGTTAGTAAAGTCTCGTTGAGCTAGAGTTTAAGAAGATCACCATTATTAATCTCCTAAGATAGATTATAATCAACATAGATTGATTTATGCGAATGCGTTTAATTGTGACAAAATTGGCGTGTCTAGGTTTTTGGAAGAAGTACCACCTAAATCTAAGAATGATATATCCCTTCGAGATAAGACAATCATTGCACTAATAAGAAAACCTGCATTATATTTGACTATTCATGGTTAGTACGTTCCCCTTACAATAGGCTTGACCGCTTCTCCATCTTTTGACTATCTGCTTGTGTGTGTTAATTCTCTTTTACATTGTCTTAGTATACAAAACCTCGTGCCAGTCTCTCAGGCTGAAATTCTTTCCTCCTTGCGTTAGATTTAGGGTTAGAGTAGAATTAAATAAATTAAGAATAAAATACTAGTAGAATTAAGAATTAACGCTCTCACTCTTAGTGATCGACACCCTACTTACCAACGCAGCTACAACTGATTGAGTCCACTGCCCGTTAGTGTTGTTTTTAAGTAAAGTCGGCAAAATATAAATGTAAAACTTGATAGTAAATATTACCTACGCACAATGACACATCAAGTTTTTGGCGCCGTTGCTAGAGAGTGATGTTGTTTAATTCTTTTCTTTATTAGTATTTTAGTTAAATTTAGCTTAATTAAAATTAGTTTGCACTTTTGTGTGCTTGCTTTTTCTTAGTTTTTGTATTTTCTGCATCTTTAAAATCCTGCTATTTTCCTTCTGGTCGAACAAACCAATACGCCATGTCATGATCTGTGAATACGGCGTATCAATTTTCTAACCTAAATACAACGTATCCGACTTTAAACACCTATACGGCGTATCCAGTTACTGAATACGACGTATCACTTGTCTGATACGACAACAACTTTAGTTAACATTTTAGTTTATTTTTCTAGAATAGCTTTACTTTAAATTATGTCCTTTCTTTTAGGAACACCGTTTGGATTTTTTACCTTTCAGTTTACTCGCTCGGAAAGAAGACTAACTATGGAAGAAATATTGGATAAATTTATTGACGAAGGAAAACAAGAATATGAAGAAATGTAAACATTCATCAGAGAGTTCAAAACAACCAACGAGCTTTTGATAAAAGAGTAGAACAATCTATTAAGTAAACTCAGAATTAAAGTGCATGGATTAACGAGAGTAATGAATGATGTTCTGATTTTGAAAAACGAGGTTAAAGGAGTAACAACTAGAGGAGGAAAGACGACGACTAGGATTGCTTACAATTGTAAAATAAACAATGTTAGCAAAGAACCTTTCGAGTTGCCACATGACAAGCCGGAAGAACCACAAGATGTCATTGTGCAAAACGAGCCTCAGAAAACAAAAGAAAAGATCTCTCAACCCTCAGTTGAGTCACAAGTACCGCCAGTCCCTTTCCGCAACTGGTTGAGAAAAGAAAAAAAAAAGCTCAACAACGAAAGTTTTTGGAAAATATGAAACAACTCCATATCAACATTCCATTCATCGAGGCCATAGTACAGATGCCCAAGTATGTTAAATTTCTGAAGAGTTTGTTGACAAACAAATCCAGGCTTGAAGAAGCTTGCACGGTTATGATGAATGAAAAAATGCTCAGCAATCCTACTCAACAAACTGCCATCCAAGGAAAAAGACCCAAGGAGTTTCACTATCCCTTGTCATGTTGGTGACTTGTACCCTTAATAATGCGTTAGCCGATCTAGGAGCTAGTATAAGTTTAATGCCTTACACGATGTATGAAAAGTTAGGACTGGGGGAACTAAAACCCACTAGAATGAGCTTAGAACTAGCAGATAGGTCAATCCAATATCCTAGAGGAAGAGTTGAAAATGTGCTCATAAAATTCAATAAGTTTATCCTCCCCGTTGATTTTGTTATCTTAGACATGCCTGAGGATTCTAGGATTCCAATAATTTTAGGAAGACCCTTTCTGGCCACCGCACGAGCTATGATTGATGTGTTTAATAAAAAGATAATGCCTGGGGTAGGAGATGATGAGATGATTTTTGACATGGACCAATCAATGACAAGGCCGCCTTCCGAGGATGACGAATGTTATAGTATAGATGAGTTAGACGACAATATTCGTGAAAGAACCCATGAATTATTAGAAAAAGATCAGTCAGACTCATTTTTACTTAAGGATCTGGAAAGAGGGGTAAACCAAATGGACCTAGATAACTGTAGTCCCGTAAGTAGTAAAAATGTTAGTGATCCTGGTATCAAAAAGGTAATACGGCGTATCGAGTCCTTCGATATGGCGTATTCAGGGGAATAGCAGAACGATGGCTTTAATAACATTAGGAGTGAATATCTTTATTCGACAAGTGCTAGTGAGATTGACGAAAATAAACTTGAGCTGAAAAGTTTTCCATCTCATTTAGAATACGCATATTTAAACGGTGACAAATCCTTTCCTGTGATCATCTCATCTAAACTATTCGAAAGGGAAAAGAAATTACTTTTGCGGGTATTGGAGAATCGTAAAGGAGCAATGGCCTGGAAAATGTCAGATATTAAAGGAATAAGCCCCTCATTCTGCACGCATAAAATCCCGATGGAGGATGACTTTAAACCAGTTATTCAACCTCAAAAGTGTTTGAACCCCAAGGTTCAAAATGTGGTAAAGAATGAAATCGTTAAGTTACTTGACTCTAGATTAATTTATCCCATCTCTGACAGTTCATGGGTCAGCCCAATTCATGTTGTTCCAAAGAAAGGGGAATGACCGTAGTTTTGAAAGATAATAATGAATTGATTCCTTCGCGCACGGTCACCGGATTGAGAGTTTGCATCGACTATCGCAAACTGAATGATGCCACTCGAAAATATCACTTTCCCCTACCATTCATTGACCAAATTCTTGAACGATTATCTGGGACTGACTATTATTGCTTTCTTGATGGTTTTTTAGGGTTTCTCCGGATTCCAATTGCACCTGAGGATCAGATAAAAAACGACGTTTACCTATCCCTACGAAACATTTGCTTATAGAAGAATGCCCTTTGGTCTATGCAACTTTCCAACGATGCATGATAGCGGTCTTCCATGACACGGTGGAAGAGTTTATGAAAGTGTTCATGGATGACTTTTTGGTATTTGGTAACTCTTTTGATAACTGTCTTGCTAACTTGGATAAAAATGCTTGCTAGATGCGAAGAGACTAATCTTGTTCTCAATTAGGAAAAATGTCATTTTATGGTAAGAGAAGGGATTGTTTTGGGACACAAAATTTCTGGGTCGGGAATTGAGGTAGATAAGGCTAAAATTGATGTAATTGTTAAATTGCCTTATCCAACAAACGTGAAAGGCGTCAGGAGTTTTCTAGGGCATGCGGGTTTTTACCGTAGGTTTATCAAGGACTTTTCTATGATATCTAAACCCATGACCCAACTTTTATTAAAAGACGTAAAGTTTGATTTTTCTAAATATTGCAAAAAGGCATTTAATATTTTAAAAGAAAAATTAACCACTGCGCCCATTATCATATCCCCTGACTGGAACACCCCTTTTGAGTTAATGTGTGATGCTAGTGATTTTGCCGTTGGGGCTGTGTTAAGACCAAGAATAGATGGGAAGTTCAAACCTATTTATTATGCTAGCAAAACACTAAATAATGGCCAGAAACATTATACTACTATCAAAAATGAGCTTCTTGCAGTCATTTTCGCTTTGGATAAATTTCGTCCTTATCTTATTATATCAAAAACCGTAGTTTACACTGATCATTATGCTTTGAAGTATTTTTTCAATAAACAGGATGCTAAGCTAAGGCTTATACATGGGTACTGCTGCTTCAAGGGTTTAACATTGAGATTAAAGACAAAAAAGGAGCAGATAATTTAGATGCAGATCACTTATCTAGATTGGATAATCCAAACATGGAGGTATTAATCGAGCGGGAAATTGCTGACGAATTCCCTGACGAGCATTTGATGATGCTTAAGGCCAAGCTTAATGACGGTGAACCATGGAATGCTGATTATGTCAACTATATTGTTGGGAAGGTTGTGCCTACAAAATGGTTAACAGATTGAAGAAAAAGGTTTTACTCTCAAGTAGAGAACTATTCTGGGATGAACCTGTCACACCCCCAGACGGGGCCAGGACGGAATACGTGTCCGAGGACGTGACGTCATAATAATTCGAACACAAAGCAATAAAGAACGACCACTAATCATGGACGTTTGAAAAATAGTTGTACTCGTTGCATAAAGAAAATAAATTTAAGTTTTACAACCAGTCATAAGAGAGTTAAATGAAGCGGAAGCATAACAAAGTTTGATAATGACAACGAGTATATAAATAGATAAGTCTTGAAATTGGCGAAGTCACATAGCACATAGACTCCATTTAGCATCAAGAATCAAGCCAAGCTAAGCACCTGAGAAAACATGTTTAAAACGTCAACATAATGTTGGTGAATTCATAGGTTTAAATTAATACAAGAGTGGACCACAAGATTTCAAAACGTATGCGACTACTATAACAGATACAACATCACATAAAAATATTTACTGTTACGCTAAGCTCATGACACCGATGCTAATAATAACAGGGCGTATCATATCATGCCACATAGTATTCCTGCCCTTAACTTGTGTCCTAAACCAAAGACCACCACAACGCACATCGACATGACATATATCTGTTTGTTCTTCGTTAAGTGGAACCAAAGCAGATAGGGATAATTAGTCCCAATAGATCTATTTACGCATTCGCGCTCACTTAACCAATCCAATTGGCCATAGGTGACTAACGGTTCATGATAGTTCAGGCAATAGTGGTTTGTAAGCAACTTAGGCAACACATAAACATGTAAAACTCACGTTAAGAACTTGTGTCCAATTTTAAAAGCAAACAATGTTTCTCACCCCAAAGTATAAAGCATTTGAAAATAGGTAAAACGTGGGGCTATGAACTCACCAACATTATGTTGACGTTTTAAACATGTTTTCTTAGGTGCTTAGCTTGGCTTGATTGTTGATGCTAAATGGAGTCTATGTGCTATGTGACTTCGCCAATTTCAAGACTTATCTATTTATATACTCGTTGTCATTATCAAACTTTGTTATGCTTTCGCTACATTTAACTCTCTTATGACCGGTTGTAAAACTTGAATTTATTTTCTTTATGCAACGAGTACAACTATTTTTCAAACGTCCATGATTAGTGGTCGTTCTTTATTGCTTTGTGTTCGGATTGTTATGACGTCACACCCTCGGACACGTATTCCGTCCAGGCCCCGTCTGGGGGTGTGACAACAAACACTTAATGCATGACTCCTAAACCCTATACCTAAACCCTAAGTCATCCTAAAACCCTAATCTAAAACCCTAAACCCTAAACGAAACCCTAATTTCATTTTAAACCTAAAACTAAACCCTAAACCTTAATCTTAAACCTTAAACCTAATCCTAA